>JAXIVJ010002269.1:7500-107500 GCA_036785665.1 Chirona hameri
GCGTACACACTCCCGCTCCTGATGGTGTATCTGGTGACAGCGGACACAGCGTACACACTCCCACTCCTGATGGTGTATCTGGTGACAGCGGACAGAGCGTGCACACTTCCCGCTCCTGATGGTGTATCTGGTGACAGAGGACAGAGGGTACACACTCCCGCTCCTGATGGTGTATCTGAACTGGTGACAGCGGACAGAGCGTGCACACTCCCGCTCCTGATGGTGTATCTGGTGACAGCGGGCAGAGGGTACACACTCCCGCTCCTGATGGTGTATCTGAACTGGTGACAGCGGACATAGCGTGCACACTCCCGCTCCTGATGGTGTATCTGAACTGGTAACAGCGGACAGAGCGTACACACTCCCGCTCCTGATGGTGTATATGAACTGGTGGCAGCGGACAGAGCGTACACACTCCGCTCCTGATGGTGTATCTGGTGACAGCGGGCAGAGCGTACACACTCCCGCTCCTGATGGTGTATCTGGTGACAGCGGACAGAGCGTACACACTCCCGCTCCTGATGGTGTAGCTGGTGACAGCGGACAGAGCGTACACACTCCCGCTCCTGATGGTGTATCTGAACTGGTGACAGCGGACAGAGCGTACACACTCCCGCTCTGATGGTGTATCTGAACTGGTGACAGCGGACAGAGCGTACACACTCCCGCTCCTGATGGTGTATCTGGTGACAGCGGACAGAGCGTGCACACTCCCGCTCCTGATGGTGTATCTGAACTGGTGACAGCGGACAGAGCGTACACACTCCCGCTCCTGATGGTGTATCTGGTGACAGCGGACAGAGCGTACACACTCCCGCTCCTGATGGTGTATCTGAACTGGTGACAGCGGACAGAGCGTACACACTCCCGCTCATGATGGTGTATCTGAACTGGTGACAGCGGACAGAGCGTGCACACTACCGCTCCTGATGGTGTATCTGGTGACAGCGGACAGAGCGTACACACTCCCGCTCCTGATGGTGTATCTGAACTGGTGACAGCGGACAGAGCGTACACACTCCCGCTCCTGATGGTGTATCTGAACTGGTGACAGCGGACAGAGCGTACACACTCCCGCTCCTGATGGTGTATCTGGAGACAGCGGACACAGCGTACACACTCCCACTCCTGATGGTGTATCTGGTGACAGCGGACAGAGCGTCCCACACTCCCGCTCCTGATGGTGTATCTGGTGACAGAGGACAGAGGGTACACACTCCCGCTCCTGATGGTGTATATGAACTGGTGACAGCGGACAGAGCGTGCACACTCCCGCTCCTGATGGTGTATCTTGGTGACAGCGGGCAGAGGGTACACACTCCCGCTCCTGATGGTGTATCTGAACTGGTGACAGCGGACAGAGCGTGCACACTCCCGCTCCTGATGGTGTATCTGAACTGGTAACAGCGGACAGAGCGTACACACTCCCGCTCCTGATGGTGTATCTGAACTGGTGGCAGCGGACAGAGCGTACACACTCCCGCTCCTGATGGTGTATCTGGTGACAGCGGACAGAGCGTACACACTCCCGCTCCTGATGGTGTATCTGGTGACAGCGGACAGAGCGTACACCACTCCCGCTCCTGATGGTGTATCTGAACTGGTGACAGCGGACAGAGCGTACACACTCCCGCTCCTGATGGTGTATCTGGTGACAGCGGACAGAGCGTACACACTCCCGCTCATGATGGTGTATCTGGTGACAGCGGACAGAGCGTATACACTCCCGCTCCTGATGGTGTATCTGGTGACAGCGGACAGAGCGTACACACTCCCGCTCCTGATGGTGTATCTGGTGACAGCGGACAGAGCGTACACACTACCGCTCCTGATGGTGTATCTGAACTGGTGACAGCGGACAGAGCGTACACACTCCCGCTCCTGATGGTGTATCTGAACTGGTGACAGCGGACAGAGCGTGCACACTCCCGCTCCTGATAGTGTATCTGGTGACAGCGGACAGAGCGTACACACTCCCGCTCCTGATGGTGTATCTGAACTGGTGACAGCGGACAGAGCGTACACACTCCGCTCCTGATGGTGTATCTGGTGGCAGCGGACAGAGCGTACACACTCCCGCTCCTGATGGTGTACCTGGTGACAGCGGACAGAGCGTACACACTACCGCTCCTGATGGTGTATCTGGTGACAGCGGACAGAGCGGACAGAGCGTACACACTCCCGCTCCTGATGGTGTATCTGAACTGGTGACAGCGGACAGAGCGTACACACTCCCGCTCCTGATGGGGTATCTGTGTAAGGAGAACGATTATATTCGTGCGTATTGTGGTGTTGCCATGCGGGCCGCGCCGTGACCCGGACTGCGGCCGCGGCTGAGGCGCCGGCGGGTCGGCGCGCATGCGCAGTGTGGCGGTGGCGCAGCCGCCGCCTTATACAAGGAGCCGCGCGACCTCGGGCGGCATCCTTTCATCGACATCGGACCTTGGACGCCTACCAGCCAGCCTTCTCCAGCCCTCCAACCCGCTTCCGGGTGCGGAACCCTGACCACGTGCGTGTGGCAGGGGTTGTAGACCCTTAGATAGGTAGACTTTAGATATTTTTAAGTAGGTAGACTCTTAGATACAAATTTGTATTGGCAATAGGCCTCCTCCACGGATTAGGTCCCCCTCCAGTCTTGGGAAGTTAATTGCAGTTGCCAACACGTTCTGTCGTGTGTGGCAAGTTAACGTAAACAGTTAGCCCCTATCCTATCCCTGAGCCACGACGATGGCTACCCCCCCCCCCCCCCCCCGACCCCCCCCCCCCCCCCCCCCCCCCCCCCCCCGGAACCCCCCCCCCCCCCCCAACCCCCCCTTCGGGGTTTCCCGGCGCGCGACCGCGTGCCCCCCTGGACGGTCCCCCTCCCAGCCCCCCTCAGGGGCCCCGCCCGCCCCGTTCAGGGGCCTGGCTCTCGCCGTCCTCCCGTCCCCCCGACCCTCCCGACCCCCCTCAGGAGTCCCCCTCCCAGCCCCCCTCAGGGGCCCCGCCCGCCCCCGTTCAGGGGCCTGGCTCTCGCCGTCCTCCCGACCCTCCCGACCCCCCTCAGGGGTCCCGCTCCCGTACCGGCGCGCGCCCCCGATCCCCCGGCTCCCATCAGGAGCCACGCCCTGACCGCCCCCGGTGCCTGGCTCCCGCCAGACACCTCTCCACCGGACGGACGCGCTCTCCTCCTGATCCAAAGGCTGGACGGAGTGAGCTTCCGTCACGCGAACCCATTCGCGATCCGCCGACGGCTGGTCACCCTCTGCGGAGAGGTGGCTTTCGCCAAAACCATCCATAACGGCGGCCTGCTGGTACAGACACTGTCTGACCAGCAGACAGAGCGGGTCATAGGCCTAACGTCCTTTCTGGACGCGGCCTGTGAGGTGTCTGCCCCAGACAGGATGAACTCCTGCCTGGGGTACATCTACTGCCCCGACGTAAACGGCCTTACCGAGGCCCGTGCTCCTGCAGGAGCTTGTGACCCAAGGGGTCACAGAGGTCGTGAGGATGAGGTCCCAGAAGCCGGGACCGAATCCGATGGTCAGGCTCCGGTTCCGGGGGCTTGACCTGCCTGACCAAATTTACTGCGGCTACATCAGAGCCGCAGTAAAAGAGTGGACCCCAGGGCCCCAGCAGTGCCGATACTGCTGGCGCTTCGGGCACCACCAGCGGACCTGCCATGCCCGTCCTCCCCACCTACGGGAAGTGCGCCTCGTCTCACGAGACAGCCCACTGCGACGGTGGCGACACCGCAGCGATGCGCTGCGTGTCGTGCGGCGGACCCCACGCAGCGTGGTCCCGGGACTGCCCGGCCCGACAGGCAGTGGTCGATTGAGGCCAAGGCCCGACGGGCGACCCCGATCGCGCCGCCTCCCATCCCCAGCACTGGCTCCCAGCGTATGGCCGCTGCTGCCAACCCCGACCCGCATCACTCCCACCCCGAACCACGCCCTCTCCCCGTCGGACCCCACGCGGGTCCTCCCCACCGGTGCCGCCGGCTGCTCAGGCAGAGCGCCCCCGCGAGCGGCCGCCAAAGGCAGACCCAGTGTCCTGCCCGTCCTGCCCCTCCCAAGCCAAGTCCCACACGGACTCTGGCCGTGCCCCAGTGGCACCCACGCACCACCCCCGCCGAACATCTGGCGGAGTCCCCAGCCGGGTCCCGGGACTCAGGTCCCCAGACCTCGAGGTCGTCCACGGAGGAAGACTCCGACGACTCGTCCGCAGGCGAGTCGGACACCTCTCTCATCCGAGCCGTCACCCGCCGCGTGACCAGCCACCACACCCAGTTCTCGCCCCTCCCGCTCCCCGCCCTCCCGCCGCTCCCTCTCCCCGCCCTCCAGCCGCTCCATCTCCCCGCCCCCCGCCGCTCCCTCTCCCCGCCCTCCCGCCCCTCCTCCCCCCCCCCCTCCCCTGCTCTCAGAGGAAAGCAACTCAGGCTTCCAGCCCTTCCGCCCCGCCCAGCTCCCTACAGATAGGTCGAGCCGCCCCCGCTCCCGCCCCCGCTCCCGCTCCCACTGCAGGCGTACACGGGCGACCGCGAGGCGTGGTCTGGAAAGTAACTCACGATGAATAACAAACAATCAGAATTCGTCCTCCAATGGAATGTTAGATCATTAATATCCATTGGGGGCAATTCAAACATTATGTCTTAAATAATAATCCGTTAGTAGCCGCCGTTCAGGAAACCCACTTTATTGACGCCGACTTTAACAATTACACTTTCAAAATATCGGGTTACAGCCTTTATACAAATAACGTAAACGCATCACCGCGCCGAGGCGGCTCGGCTTTGCTTATTTCAAACCAACTTTTGCATCACCAAATCGACCTTCAAACAACCTTAGACGCAGTCGGCGTTAATATTAAAATCGCCCAGCTAGAACTTACTTTAATCTCTATTTATTTTCGTCCGACTGAGGACATAGACATTGATTCCTTTTCCCAGCTTATTACAAATATTAACACCCCGTGTCTGATTATGGGCGATTTCAACGCGCATAGTCGGACATGGGGATGCACCCGGGACACCACAGAGGCCAAATTATGCTGGACTTACTGGACCGGCATAATTTGGTCTTCCTTAACGATCAGTCACCCACACACATACACCACTCAGGAGCGAGGTGACCTACAGCGCCATTGATCTCGCCTTCGTCACACCACGCATCGCGTCTCTTTTTACATTTAACGCACAATCTGACGCTCTTTTTAGCGATTATTTCCAATTCACTTAGAACTACAAGTCCCTTCAGGACAGACAAATTTTTACTCCCTGCCTAGATGGAACCTTCGCAAAGCCGACTGGTCCTCCTTTCAAAAACACATTGACACTAGTCACCCCGCAGACTCCCAGACCGACAATAACACTTTTTAAACACTATTCTCACATCAGCTCACCAACACATTCCACACACACGCGCACACACACAACACCACCCGAGGCAGCGTACTGCCCCGTGGTGGAACACAGAATGCCAGAGAGCGGTCGCCCTCCGGAAAAGAGCATTTCGGAAATTCCAAGCTTGTATAACTGCAGAAAACGAACACGAAGTACGGAAAACTCGCTCTCTGGCTAAAACAATCACTGACAAAGCAAAAAAAAAAAGAATCTTGGCAGGAATTCTCATCTACCTTTAATCGATTTACCTCCCTCTCAAAAATTTGGACATTAATTAAATCGTTTTCAAATAAAAGACCACCGTCATACAAAATCTCACACTTACAAATACACAACACATCTTACACGCTTGCCCTAGAGGTGGCAACACAATTTGCACAACACTACGCTAGCATATCATCAACACAACAATGTACACCAACTTTTACTAACCAACTTAATGATCAATTTCAATCTATTAGCTTTGACTCTAATAACGTAGAAATCTATAACTCTTCTTTTACCAACTCAGAGTTAACGTATGCTATCGGTAAATGTGGTAAAACTTCTGTAGGGCCAGATCAAATTGATTACTCTTTCTTTAAAAACTTGACAGAGACTGGTCTCACCAACTTACTAACAGCCTTCAATACCATGTGGTTTGATGGCACTTTCCCTCAATCTTGGCATAATAGTACGCTAATTCCTATACTTAAACCTCGCAAATCTAAATCTTCTCCCGCTAGCTATCGCCCTATTTCTCTAACTAGTTGTGCATGTAAACTATTCGAACGCATGGTTAATGGACGCATCAGGACATACATTGAATCAAATAATTTACTTTCCCCACACCAAAGTGGTTTTCGCCTGGTCGCTCCACTGCGGACAATTTAGTTGGTCTTATCGACTCTGTCCAGCGCGGCTTTCGAGGGAGAGAGGTCACAGTTGCCCTCTTTCTTGATTTGAGAGCTGCGTTTGACAGAGTCAATAAGACTGCACTTCTAGTAAAGGTCCATAAGGCCGGAATTCGAGGTCGACTCGCTAAATTTATCCAAAACTTTTTAGAAAATAGAACTTTTAATGTAAGGTGCGGCAACACATATTCTCCAAATCAAAATCAGGACCACGGTGTCCCACAGGGATCGGTCCTCTCCCCGACCCTATTTTTAATTATGATTAACGACATTTTCAGTAATATTAACAAGATCGACAAAGGTCTTAAATTTGCAATGTACGCTGATGACCTGGCGGTGTGGTTCTCGCACCCGAGTGTCGATCAAGCCAGCAAAATGTTACAACTAGTACTCATTGATATAAAGGTATGGTGCGACCAATGGGGTCTGGAAATTTCTCCAAGTAAATCTGCATCTCTAATTTTTTCAAAGAAACCTGCATATGTGGAACCCTACATTCCATTAAAATATAACAATCAAATTATCCCTTTCGTCAAATCATTCAAGTATCTGGGAATTACACACGTCTCTCGTTCATCCCATACTTCAATGATTTAGTGCAGAGATGTACGAGACGAATTAATATTATGAAGTCATTGGCTGGTCGAGAGTGGGGCGCAGATCGTGCCACTCTTCTCCAACTATATACTTCCCTGATACGCCCAGTACTGGACTATAACGCATTCTTATTTGATGACATATGTTCCAAACAAATTAAAAAATTGCAAACTGTCCAAAACGCTGCCTTGCGGATCGTGACTGGAGCCTGCCGCACCACCAACACCACTAACTTACACATCGACACAAACATTCCCACACTCTGCCGCCGACGCAAATACACACTACTTAGATTCTACACCAGAGCAAGTTCACACCCCACACGCCCAACATTCCACATCTTAAATCACCCCGCACCCACAAGACGACAAACACTACTACAAAAACGACACCCACTCATCAGTCACAGAATCAGACAAACACTCGCACTATTCAACATTCCACACATCAACACAATGCCAACGCCACCACTCACATCTCACTGGCTCGACACAACACCAGACACACACCGCCTCTTCACACACAACAAAAACACAGTCACGGCGGCAGAGACACACACACTCTTCAACGAACACAAAGCACAACACAACACATACACATACATATACACAGACGGCTCTCGAAGCGACGGCCGAACCGGTGGTGCATTCTACACAAACACAGTTAGCAATAACTTTAGACTTCCCGACATAAATAGCGTATACACAGCGGAATTGGCATCCATTTTATTAGCATTAATATATGTCAGAAAAGAAAAACTTAAGGAAGTAGTCATTTGCACAGACTCGTCCGCCTCGCTCACGGCCATTTCCTCGATTAGTGACTGTAGAAACCCGATAGTATTTAAAATCAGACAGCTAATCAAGTATTTAAACAGTAAAAACAATAGTATTAAATTCCTCTGGATCCCAGGACACGCAGGTATCCCGGGAAACGAGGAAGCCGACAGACTTGCGAAATTGAGCCTAGAATTACCTTCAGTAAACCAACTTCCAAGCCCAGTATCAGACGTGTTAAATTATATTAATTCTCAACTTAGCATACTGCGCCAGAGCGAGTGGGACGCCTCTCCGCATTTTCATCTTTATCCAATCAAGCCAAAAGTCCAACATTTTATATCTAGTCACCAGAATTGTAGAGAGAAGGAGGTAATTTTGGCGCGCCTCCGTCTCGGTCATACAAAAATTACTCATTATTATATTATGGAGAATCTCCCGCCACCAAATTGCCAACATTGCCCAGGTTATCCGCGCTACACAATCAAGCACTTACTTCTTACTTGCCCAGTACACAACGATAAACGACAGAACATTATTAATTACACACAACAAAATGGCATCACATTAAATCTTCAAACACTGTTAGGTGATAGTTATCCTGAATTGATAGGTCTCCTCTTAGATTATCTCTACCAAACACGTTTAGCTCATCAAATATAACAGGGTTTTTTGGCCTTGCGCATTTTTGGCCCACCGCGCAGGTTTTTTCCCCTTTGCCTTAGACGCTGGGTTTTTTATTATTCAGGACTTTTCGCCCAGCTAAATACACCCCACAACCAAGTCTCGCCGAGGCGCCGGAGCCAGGGAGACTGGCAACAGTCTCCCGTTGTGGCAATGACGGCACCCCCACGGCTCCATCAACACTGACATTGTACAAGTGTATTGTAATAAAAATATGTATGCATGTGTGTCTCGTGTTTGACTTATTTTTGACCTTGAACGAAATACTTAACGTAATGATAGATATTATATTTGACCTTGAACGAAATACTTAACGTAATGTTAGATATTATATTTACTTGAACAATAAATTTTCCGGGTCTACATAAACCGGTTAACGTAATTAATTAAAGGGAAATAATGACCTTTTTATTTTGTTAGCAACAATTTCTTAGGCTACCGCTATGGTTTTAAAATCATTTTATTTAAATTTAAGAATTAAATAAAATTATTCCCAAATTCGAAGACGTAAGTTTGGGAAAAATACAAAACAAGTACCTTGTGTACTTCATGAAGGTCATTGACAAATTCGCCCTTCCCTACCATTGTTTACATCGATTGCGGCATTTGTGGAGGCTCTGTGACATTTCCGATCAAACTGAGCGCTGCTCGGACACACGCTAGTAGCGCTTTCGTTCTCCATGGCAACCAGGCGTCAGCCAATCAAAAGCCAGAAAGGGAATACGTTCTGGCTTTTCATTGGCTCACGCCTGGTTGCCATGGAGAACGAAAGCGCTACTAGCAACAACTCGCCACAATGGTTAAGTGCGCCGAAAAGCATGACAATGATTTGTAAACAAATCGCCGACGCTAAATAGGTCGCCGTCGATGTGCATCGATGAGCTTCCGATTTAATTGCCAGTTTTGTGTTATTGTTTGTTAGTTTTTTGGGGAAAAATTATTGTTTTTCATGATAATATAAAGCATATGTTATATACAGCCACAGACAAATTATACAATACTCCTAATGTTGAAAACAAATGAATTTATTTTCAAAAATTGAGGGTCGCAACCACTAACTATGCCGCCGTTGATGTGCATCGATGAGCTTCCGATTTTATTGCCACTTTTTCCAATCGCTGTTAGTTTTAGAAGATCGCCGGGCATATAATCACAACAAGCAGAACGCACAATATATTTTCCACTCCATTGCGTACAAAAACAATACGGGAAAAGCCTGCAGTTTGATGAGGACCAAAAGTACTTGCAAGTACCGGTCGTTAAAAGTGTGGAACGCTTATCAACTTTAACTTGAAATATCTTTCGGTAGGAAAGTTTTCATGCAAAATGTGATGAATTTACAATATATTTTGGTCTCGTCTGGCGATTTCAAGTGCTAACTCCATTTTTGTGGAAAAAGGTCATTATTTCCCTTTAACGTAAAATAGCTACCCTATTCCCTTGGTTGCTCGGGTTCCAATAAACCGACTAACGTAACTCTTTGCCTGGCAAATTGCCAGAAGTAATTTCCCCAAACCCGGGAAATGGCTATAGGCCGGTCCGGGTAAAAAAAAAAAAAAACTCGGGCGGCTCCTTTTCTCCCACACTTCTCCAGAGACTCCGCTAAACTTTGGTGACCGAGCCAGGAGTAATGCAGCCGGGTCCATGGTCTTCCCGACCATACATATAATGTCGGGAAGACCATGGGAGTTAGCCCCCCGGGAGTGGTGGCCGTCTGCATGGCGTGGGCTCTCCTCGCAGCTTCGCGCTGCGAGGGAAGGGCCTGCCCATGGGCGGGTGCCCGGTCGCGTCCATTTTGACCCACTTTACCCCTTCTCCTTCATCCCATGGCTGCGCAATGGTCCAAGTAGACCGAAGCGGCCTTATCCTACCCAAACCAAAAAAAAAAACTCGGGCGGGCAGATCCCTTTTGATCCTCCCGACTGCCGGTCCTCCATCCTTTGTCACGCCACGTTACCCCGGGTCTGGTGGTCGCTGGCCACCGGGCATGTGGTGGCCTCGAGCTGCCCCCCCGGGAGTGGTGGCCGTCTGCATGGCGTGGGCTCTCCTCGCAGCTTCGCACTGCGGGGAAGGGCCTGTTCATGGACGGTTGCTCGGTCGGCGTCCATTTTGACCCACTTTACCCCTTCTCCTTCATCCCATGGCTGCGCAATGGTCCAAGTAGACCGAAGCGGCCTTATCCTACCCAAACCTTAAACCTCGGGCGGGGTCAGTCTGGCGGGTCGCCTCACCTTGTTAGTTTGGTCGCGTTGTGACAATAAACGGTTGGCCTTAATCGGTTCTTAACATTATTGGCGCGGTCGGTAGGACCAGGAAGTTTAACGTACCTATTGCGGCCGACCGTTTATACATTGCTATCATATAGGAACAGTGTGCTGGGAGTGTGCAATCAGAAGTGAAGCGGAACACGTGGTTGCCGGTCATCTGGATTTCAAGATCTGTGAGGTGAGTCCGGTCGGGTTAGGAATCGACTCGTATGTGTCATATATGATAATCGAGATATCAGATGTAAACTGCAATTCTGCAATTCTGAATTATAAGGGAGAGGTACTCTCTCGTAATAATTAGCCATCTGAAGTTCGAAACCCCGGAAGAAAGGAACTCTCTTGTTACCTCTTACCCGTCCCCTCGTCCTTCTATCGTCTGACATAACCTATATGTATGGTCGGGAAGACCATGGACCCGGCAGCATTACTCCTGGCTCGGTCACCAAAGTTTAGCGGAGTCTCTGGAGAAGTGTGGGAGAAATGGCTCTGCCGCTTCGAAGCCCAGACAGAACGCATGGAAGCCGAGGATCGCCTCTCGGTGCTTGTGGGCCTGTTGGATGGCATGGCACTCGATGCGTTCGCATCACTCTCTTCAAAATTGCGGAAAGAATACGCCTCCGTAGTAAAAGCCTTGGGCGCCAGATTTGGGAGACAAGTGAGCGCTCTGCAGGCTCACGCCGAACTTGGCAAAATTCGCCAGCCTCCCTCTGAGTCAGTCGAGAATTTTGCGGCAAGGATCAGAGAACTGGGTGCACTGGCGTATCCAGATTCCGTTGGCGGAAACGACGTTCTGGAGGGATTCCAGTGCGGTCGTTTCATCTGCGGTCTGCGTGACGCACGACTACAAGATAAGTTAACCAGTCAAGACATCCAAACTCTGACTGAGGCGGTGCGCGTCAGTAAGGAATTCGAGAGGAACAGGAATCCCGTGCTCACTATGAGAAGTCAGTTCAACAACGCGGGTGGGGCGGATGCACAATGCCCTGCAGTTACAGGCGACAGCGTCACGGTCGTGGGCGGCAACGACGTAACGCAAGAGAGCAACGACAGAATAACCGCCATTGAAACCCGGCTGCGTGAAATGCTGAGTCGGTGGCTGCAATCGCGTCATCAACAGAGTCAAGGGGTGGCTTGGGAAGACCACGACGACTGCCACGCTGCTATCGCTGTGGAACGCCGGGGCATTTTCAACGAGATTGCACTCAGCGTACTCGTGCGCCCCCGGCAGTTCAGTGCTTTGGGTGCGGGGCTCAGGGACATATGAGACGCGACTGTCCGGCTCCAATGTCGGCTGGTGCGAGCGGACAGAGGATTCCTAGCTGCCTATGCTGTGGACAGCGTGGTCACTGGATGGCGGAATGCCAGCATTTCCCGGGTGGTATACCCGCCAATGATAGTCCTGGGACGGGTCCCCGTCATTTCGAGCAACGGATGGCCACGCACCCGGAAGACTAGGACGGGTCGGAGCCACAGGGCAGACTCCGACCTCTCCCAACGCGTCCCCTCTGACGGCAGTGGCCGTAAAGGCTACGATTCACGGCAGTCCAACGTGGGCGCTGGTGGATACAGGTGCGCCCACATCATGGTAAAAAAAATTACCATGATGCGCCGTGGCTTCTACGATGGACTCCAGGTTCTGAAAAACACAGCGCTCAGACCAAACGGGCGAGTCGCCGTCGGAGCGGGAGGGGGCTCCCTCCTAATAGCAGGAGAGTTGGAAAACTTACCAATTGGTATAAACGGGGTCCATTTTCGGTGTTCGACGGTGACAGTGGTGGACGATCTCGTCTACGACGTGATACTGGGACGTGACTTCAGCTGCGCACATCGTACCATCGTTGACGACGACGCCGGGACGGTAACGATAGGGGGGATGACTATCCCTCTGCCAACCAGGGAACAGGTGTGTCCCAGGCGTGCTCGAGTCCGACTGGTTTCGACCGTAACTGTCCCTGCCCGATCAGAGTGCATCGTTTCTGGTAAGCTGGAACGAGTCGACGGTACGAGAAACGATGTGGCCGGCACCCCTGGTATTTTTGAACCGACTACGACAGCGGAGCAGGAGGGACTCCTGACTCCAAGGGTACTCGTCGCGATCGACGGGGGCGGGAACGTCCCCATTATGTTGGCGAATTTCGGAACTGAGGAAGTTCGCGTTCTGAGGGGCAGCGATCTGGGCACGTTCTATGATGCTGTCGACGACAGCACGTGCGAGTACCAATTTTGTTCGACCACAGACGACGTTGACGGAATCGACGATGACGATGAAGACGAGGGGAGCTCTGAGCCAAGAATAAGCCACCGATCGAAACAGACGCCGGCAACTGAAATGCTCGATATCGATGGCTCCGACTTGTCAGATGACGGCAAAGAAGAGCTCAAGTCGATTGTCAGAGAGTATTCTGATATCTTCAGTCAGCATTCTGGGGATATTGGTGATACAGATCTAGTAGAGCACCACATCGACACAGGAGAGGCTAATCCCGTCAGACAGAGACCAAGGCGAGTTCCAGTAAAAATTCGAGAGCAAGTGGAAGAACAGATGGCCCAAATGCTGAAAGACGGGATTATCGAAGAAAGCACAAGCCCGTGGTGCTCCCCAGTCGTTCTCGCACGGAAGAAGGACGGGAGTTTTCGTTTCTGGGTGGACCTCCGCGCCGTTAACAGCGTGACTCGTGGATGTGCCCACCCTCTACCAAGAGTAGACGAGGCGCTGGACACATTAGCGGGGGCAACCTGGTTCACAACCCTGGACATGGCGACGGGTTATTGGCAGGTCCCGCTTGCGGCCGAAGACCGCGAGAAGACAGCATTCTCAACGGGTCGGGGCCTCCAACAGTTCAGAGTGATGGCGATGGGTCTCAAGAACGCCGGTGCCACATTCCAGCGACTGATGGAGCTGGTTCTCGCCGGCCTGGATGCGAAGCGTTGCCTGGTGTATTTAGATGACATCATCTTCAGCAAAACCGAGAAAGAGCAGCTCTCAACGCTCTGCGACGTCTTCGAAATAATCCGAGGCGCAAAGTTGAAACTAAAACCATAAAAGTGTCGCCTGGCAAAGCGAGAGGTCACGTTCCTGGGACACCGGGTCACCCAGGAGGGGCTCTTGCCTGACCCGAACAATATCCAGAAGGTGCTGGACTGGGATCAGCCGAAGACGAGATGAAAAGCTTCCTGGGTTTGTGTGGATACTACAGCCGTTTTGTCCCACACTATATGGAGCTTAGCAAACCACTGCGGGAGGCAAAGATGGTGGGTTACCGTCTGTCGTGGCCTCCGAAGGCAAAGGAAGCTTTCACTGGTTTGAAGAGCGCGCTCACGTCGCCCCCGTCCTGTCGCTTCCAACTTTCCGTGACACCTTCGTTCTGTACACTGATGCGTGCGACTCGGCGGTTGAGTCAGTCCTGACTGAACGCCAGGGTGACACAGAAAAGGTCATCGCTTATGACAGTAAAGTATTGTCAAAGCAACAGCGTAGATGGCCGACGTATGATAAAGAGCTTTGGGCTATCGTTCATGCAGTCCGACGGTTCAATCAGTACACCGTTGGAGCAGAATTCGAGGTGGTGACAGACCATAAACCCCTCGCAGGTGTCCCGAAGTCCATCGACGCGGAACGAGACGGAACAGGGAGGCGTGGGCGTTGGGCTATCGAGCTGAGCTCCTATCAGCTCCGAGTGGTCGCACGACCGGGGCGGGAGTACGGTAACGCCGACGCCATGTCGCGACAGCAGCCGGCGACTGGAAATGTCAGGAGAGAGGAGCGCGCTTCAAGCCAAAAGCACAAGTACAGATGGAAAAGGCACCACGACCCACGACACGTGGAACTGACGGGACGGACAGACGAGACAGTAACAAAGGGATGAATCTGGGTCTCGAGGGCGGGCTGCCTAGTTACCCGGGTGGTGTACCCGAGGTAGCTGAAGCAGTTTCTACCGCACAGCAGAAGAGGGTGAAACAGACAACAGAGGAGCCACAGGCGGGATGCCTTTCCTCTGAAATACCGGGAGATTCGAATCTTGCAAGAGCACATCAGGAAGATGACGTAGTAGGTCACATACGGCAGGCCTGCCTAAACCGCAAGATAGGCGCACCCGAACGACCGCTGGCTGAGTGGGAACTACTACATGACAGTTGGACACAAATCGGGATTGAAGCAGGTTTAAGTCGGTATGAAGACAAAGTGTGGCTTCCGAGCCCTCGTACCTAAACCTATGCAAACCGAAATACTGAAACTCGCGCACGATCATCCCACGTCAGGGCACTTTGGACGAAGGCGCACCACAGAAAGAGTACGGCAGCACTTCCTTTGGCCAGGCATGTACGCAGACATTCGCCGATACTGCAGCTCGTGCAGTCTTTGCCAGCGTCGACACCGTCCAGCACCAAAGAGACGAGCCCCTATGATGAACGACGTGACCAGCCGGCCATTCCACAGAATCGCCATCGACATCACGGAGATGCCAGTATCAGCCGCCGGCAACAGATATGCGGTAGTCATCATGGACTATTTTTAGAAGTTCGTGAGGGTGTACCCAGTTAAACGGCAGGATGCCGAGACCGTGACCACGGTACTTCTCGACTGGATATACGACATGGGAGTGCCAGACAAGATTCATTCGGACCAGGGAGGCCAATTTGAATCCGAGTTGTTTCAACAGATGTGCAGGCGGCTTGGCATTCAAAAGACAAGGACGACGCCCTACCATCCGGAAAGCAATGGGATGGTGGAACGCTAAAGGACATGGTAGCCAAGTATGCCGATCTCCAAGGGTCGAACTGGGACGCTGACATAAAGGCATACATGATGGCATACAACAGCTCTGTTCATAGCGTCACAGGCTACTCCCCATTTTTCCTGTTGCATGGTTTCAATCCGAGGACACCACTCGAGGCAGCTGTGAAATCTCCAGACAGCGCCGTCCCGATCCGCAGCTACTTGGCGGAACGCCTCAGGACCATATCAGCTGCCTACAGGGCGGTCGTAAAAAGAACCCAAGAGAGCGCCGTAAAAACGGCGACTAGATATGACAAGCATACAAGCGGGAAACTATATGAGATCGGAGATCGCGTCTGGATTCGTGACTTCAGAGCTGCAGCGGGCGGGAAGCCCAAATTAGGTCTTTACTATAAAGGACCGGGAACAGTCATTAGCCGCCTCGGTGGTGAACATGGAGTTACTTATCGTGTACGCGACGAGGACGGCCGGGAGAAGGTACTCCACTTCAATCAGCTGAAGTCAGCTGTGGAACGGGATGGGACGTCCCAGAGAAATATCCCTGAGAGGTGTAACAGAGGACATGCAGAGGAAAATACCGAGCCGCATGCCAGAGAACGCGAGAGTCCTCAGACCGTAGAAATAATGGCATATTACTCCGCGGGCAGGCGGGCCCGAAACAAGACAGCTACGGGCACGGTCGGTCCGCCCGCACGACACGAATACGTGACCGGGTCAGGAAGGATTTCACGGCCCCCAATTCGGTTCCCGGAATAGTAAGCCCAAACTCCACGTACGAGTTGAAATGTTTTACGGTGATGACATGACACTAATGATGATTTGATTTCAGGGATGGATGAGGAGCTAGAACGCCTGAGGAGGGGAGAGACCAGAGGAAAAAGGAGGTGGAATCCCTCTGGACTGCAGTAAAAAGACTTGCGGCGGGACAAAGCGTGGTCACTCCATCCTCGTTCTTGTCTTCCACCTCGGACACGGGGACCGATCTGTTTCCGACTACCGAGTCCGGACCGGGCATATCCCCCGGAAACATATTATATGAAATCCTGTGTGGAGATATGGATCCGCCGGACCTCGGGCGGATCGGCGAGGGGGGCGGCGACACCACGTGGGGCGGGATGACTGGCCCGGAGACAAGCGGCCGCCCAGGCGGGAGGTCGGGCGGCTGGAACTTGGTCGTCCCGGGACAGAGTGCGAACGACGGCGGCGCTTCGCCTGCACTGCCGAGGGCTGTCTGTGCCGGCGGTGCACCTGCCGCTGGCCAGGGCAAGCTCCAGCCGGAGACTGCGGGCGGGACGGCCACAGTAGACGGTGGTGCTTCGCCTACACCACCGGGGGCTGTCTGTGCCGACGGTGCATCTGCCGCTGGCCGGGGCAAGCTGCAGCCGGGGACTACGGGAGGGACGGCCACAGTCGGGACCGGTTGCACACTCCGCGTGGTTGGAGCCGGCAGCGGGGCACCAGCCGCCACGACACGGAGCTGCCTGATGGTTGGGGACTCCCTGGTCCGTCACGGTAACTTTAGGGCCAGGGACCACGCCTGGGATCCTCAGTCATGGGCGGTGCTGGGCGGCACTTGGGCCGGCATGGTCGGTGGGCTGACGAGCCAAGTCGACGACTGGGCCCGGTCGGCAACGGACGCGGGGCTGACCCCCTTAGCCGTCATCATATGGCTAGGGGGAAACGATGTCTACCCGCGTCACCCTGCTGGCGCCGCCCTGTCACTATCAGACAGGCTCGTGGAGGAAATGATGCGCGTCGTGGCGCTGCTGCGGCGCCGATACGACGTATACATCGTCGGCACGGCGCCGCGCCCATGCGTCGATGGGGACGCGGTGTGGGAGGCCACCCCGGCCTTCCAGTTGGAGCGCCGGCTGGCCGACGTGGTGCGCGCCGGAGAGGAGGAGGCGGAGGCGGGACCAGGCCACGGACGGCTCCTGACGGTGGGCCGTCGGCTCTGCTCCCGGAACAGGAAGACAGCGGGGGCGGACGGGTACCGCGTCGGCTCCGGGTGGTTCAGGAGCGACGGTGTGCACCTGACGGCGGCGGCCTACCGGCGACTGGGGGACAGATTCCCATGGTGGGTGAGGTGCGGATGAACATTGAAAGAGTGTAACACGGCGATGTGCGGCGGAGGTAGCGCGCTGCAGGGCGTAGCACGACGGCGCGCGTCTGCGGAGAACCAAACGAAGTGATGTTATGTTTGATTACGTTATGTTATGCTTTGTTATGTTATGTTCCCATGTTTAAGGGGGGAGGGGTGTAAGGAGAACGATTATATTCGTGCGTATTGTGGTGTTGCCGTGCGGGCCGCGCCGTGACCCGGACTGCGGCCGCGACTGAGGCGCCGGCGGGTCGGCGCGCATGCGCAGTGTGGCGGTGGCGCAGCCGCCGCCGTATAAAAGGAGCCGCGCGACCTCGGACGGGATTGACCTTCGCAAACACGCTCACGCACCTTCGCCGATTCTTGGTACGATTTCCACGCTTCCGCTCGTTTTCCATCGTCGTTGTCGTTGTCGTTGCTTAGTTTGCTTTGCTTAGGTTTCGTTCTCACTCGGTTTATTGTTTTCCGGCTCCGTTGCTTGCTTTTTCCCCGTCATGGGGAAAAAGCGCCGAAAACAAGATGTCTCGGACTCTGACCCGAACCTGACCTCTCCTGATCTCCCAATGGACTCTGACTCCACGGTCACTGATCCTCGCTCGTCCCAGACCTCTGCCCCCGGCACCGACCCTCGCTCGTCCATGACCTCTGCCCCCGGCACCGAACCTCGCTCGTTCATGACCTCCGCCCCCGGCACTGACCCTCGCTCGTCCCATGCCTCCACTCCCGGTACCGACCCTCGCTTGTCTACTGACCACGCACGGAACCCTGGCTCACCATTGACCACGACTTCTGACCAGTACCTGGATTCCAATGGCTCGTTTCTGGTGATTAAACCTACCGACGACAATGTCTCGTTCCGCAAAATCAACGTGTTTTGGCCCACCAAACAACTCAAAGGCATCTGCGGCTCATCCTCTCTCCAGATCGAAACTCCGGCAAACGGCACACTCGTTGTCAAGACCGAGACTAACGCACAAACAAAAAAACTGCTACAGTGTACCAAGTTCTGTGAGAAGGCGGTCACTGTCTCGCTGCACCATGCTCGGAACACCACACAGGGTACGGTTTTCGCCCCGGAGATGAGATTTATGTCCGAGGAGGACATTCTCGAAGGTCTCCGCTCAGAAGGAGTCTCGCACGTGCGACGTCTAACAACTTTCCGTGACGGACAGAGGCGTGACACCAGCCTTCTTGTCCTCACGTTCCATACAACCACGCTACCGTCTACTTTAGTCGCTGGATACCTCAGATACAACGTACGCGTCTACATCCCGAACCCCCTTCGCTGCTACAAATGCCAAAAATTTGGCCACAGCGTCAAATTTTGTAAGCAAGAGGCCCGGTGCCACAAGTGCGGTGCAGCGCCGCACGACGGCTCTGCCTGTTCTGCACCAGCCAAGTGCCTGAGCTGTGGATCCACAGACCACATCGTGACCTCCACTCAGTGTCCCATGTGGAAGAAGGAGAAAGAGATTTGCGCCCTGAAGGCATCTTCCAACATTTCATACCCACAGGCACGTCGCGCGGTAGAAGACAAGACGCCCTCTCCGACTTCCAAGACCTACGCACAGGTAGCGAAAAAGCAAACGGCCACATGTGAAACTCAAACTGAGCCCCTACCTCAGCTCCCTCCCCTCAAACTGTTGGCACCTCTCAGACCAGCCACAGTGGAAACCAGCACCACGACCACCGCTTCCCCGGCCCTTGAGCCGCCGCCCGTGACCCGGTGCGCCAGCACTCGGCCCGGCCGTGACAGGCTCGCACCGCAGGCTATGGTTCGTTTGGGCTCGGCCCATACAGACCGCCGGCAGGAGAGCGGCACACGACCGGCCCGTGACGACCAGACTCCCAAAATACAGCCCTCACCTCAAGCCCCACAGCGTACTAACACGAATCAGGAGCGGCCGACACGTCCTGCTATACGTGTAGCATTGGGTCGGGCTCGATCCATCTCGTTTCCTCGTTACATTCCACCAATAGCCCACCATTGACTTGTCTCTCTGCTAGATATATAGACATATATACTGTATAATATAGTATATAGAAGATAGTATATAAAATATATAATATGGCATATAGTATATAGTATATAGTATATGGTATATAAATGTATATATACACATATAAATATATAAATATAGACAAGACATATACGAAAACGATCATTATCCAATTTCCTTCGTCAGACATTTATACCCCAATGCAAAACATCTTCCATACATTAGCACTGCCCTCATTACTCGATAATGAACACCCATATCTGTTACGGCTACTTTTCATTATTTACTAAATATTTCGTTCGAAACGAAACAAACTCGCCATTTTTCTATGACCCTTAAACATATTTCAATACAAATGATTCATCACAGGCATGCAATGGTCATATTGACCGAAATGCCTAAAATTTAACAAAACAAACAAACTCGGACGGGCAGATCCCTTTTGATCCTCCCGATTGCCGGTCCTCCATCCTTTGTCACGCCCACGTTATCCCGGGTCTGGTGGTCGCTGGCCACCGGGCATGTGGTGGCCTCGAGCTGCCCCCCGGGAGTGGTAGCCGTCTGCATGGCGTGGGCTCTCCTTGCAGCTTCGCGCTGCGAGGGAAGGGCCTGTCCATGGGCGGTTGCCCGGTCGGCGTCCATTTTGACCCACTTTACCCCTTCTCCTTCATCCCATGGCTGCGCAATGGTCCAAGTAGACCGAAGCGGCCTTATCCTACCCAAACCAAACCAAACTCGGACGGGGTCAGTCTGGCGGGTCGCCTCACCTTGTTAGTTTGGTCGCGTTGACAATAAACGGTTGGCCTTAATCGGTTCTTAACATCTGAACTGGTGACAAGAGGCTTCAGGGTTATGACCACATACCTTACGAAGGTTAAACTATTGCCGGACTTGATGATTCGGCGGCTGCAAAAGATATTTCGCCCAAGTGTGTCGCTAGTGACTAAGTGCGTATCAATTATCACTGACATGGGCGACAAACACTGGGAGGGCGACGGGTGGACATATCCCTCCTTGCTTTCTCCAATTTGAAAACTATGCCCATCATGGGCGACGGGCGCTGCACGGAAAGGATCGTCTTTAGAATCCCGATGTATTGGTACTGGCGGCGCCTCTGATCACCGAATACCAATACAAACTACCGATGCCATCCCTACCTGCCATCGAAATATGCTAATATGTACACATTTTTTTTTTGCTTAACTAATATAATAATAATTTAAATTATAGACGAGTGGGCAGGACTGACGGTAAACAAAATGTAACAGGTAATGTTATGAAACACGATTAATTTATCAGTGAAGTCCCCAATCCAGAGTGTAATGGAATTGCAATGTTTGTTAACCCGTGCAGCCCGTGCAGCGTCCGATCAGTGCGTGACCGGGCAGGGGGGGGGGGGGAGGTACAATCCCCCTAGCGTTTCACCCCTAATTGGGCTAGAGCTTCGATTCAAAAACGAGCGTGTTGCTTGTCACGAGAGGAAGCCATTGATACCCGATTTTAAGCTCCTAGGTCATTAGGTGACCTCTGAGGTCATGTCAAGAACCCAAAATTGAACCAAATTGTAAATGCGTATAAATTTAATTTAATCGAGCTAGAATCGCGAATGAGCATATCATTATGTTAAATGGGTGCCAAATTTGAAATCAGCGTCACCAAATGTCCTAGAAACTGCCAAATTCCAAAAACGTCATGTCAGGTCATGTCAGGTCATTTGAGGTCAGTGACCTCGATTGACCTGTTGGGCGCATGACCCCAGTGGAACGTATAATTATGTAAAATGGATCCCATATTTGAAATCAGCGTCACAAAATTTCCTAGAAACTGCCAGAAGCCAAAAAAGTAATATGAGGCCATCGGAGGTCATTGACCTCGGTTGACCTCTGAAAAGGTCAATCGAGGTCACAATATCAATGGAAACCACAACTGTCACCTGGAAACACCTGTGCATATGCTCCTGAACAACAAACAGTATGAAACTGCACAAGTTACAAGGAGCAATACTACGGGTCGCCAGTTGCGCCTGACATGACCTTGAAAAACAGGTCAAAAGTCAAGGGTCATGTGACCTACAACTTATTTTTTCTCTTCAGAATATGTGTCAAATTGTTCACAAGTAGGCGACAGTTTCATCGCAATCGGTTGATATTTACGCGAGTTATTCCTGAAAACCGAGGGGGGTGGCATCACCCCCCCCCCCCCCCTCCCCCTGCACTGGCGAGGGTTAACCCTAGCCCTACGGCAGCTTTTTTCACCTTCGCCCTACGGGGGGGCCTGACAGGCCCCCCTGTTAACTTCCAAACCAAACAACTTAGAGCAATGCGGTAAGAACCAGCATGTTGCCCGTCATATGAGGAATATAACAGTATGCGATTTTTAGGTTTCAGGTCAACGGTTGACCTTCCAGGTCAAGTGAATAACCTCGGATTTACCACGTCCAGAACAACGATTTTGCTCTTCAGAAAACCTCAAAATTAGAACATGATAAATGTAAATAAAAAGGCATGTTCCTGTACCAGTTTTAGCTCAGAAATACAGAAAAGGTAATTATTTGTTGGTATCTTGTCAAAAAAAAGTCAAAAAACGTATTTTTGTAAAATGACGTCATCAGTTTCTTACACTTAGGGAGCCATCACTCAGTCAAAAATGAAGATATTTCTTTGAAATTTGGAAAGAGTATTTTCCATACTCAGTTCTCTCACATATATTCCGGTTTTTCTAACATCTTTGAAAATTTTGATTTTGTGGGATTTTTCCCAAAGAAATGAGTTTTGTTTTTATTTTAGGGGTCAAAACCCCAAAATTTTGCAAATCCGAGATTGCCATTTTAAAGAGAATGTCATTTTGTATCTTTGGTGAATTGCGTTTGCAATTTGCTTTCAAACTCTGTTTTCTACGATTTGTCTAATATTTCGCGTTTTTTTTAATCAACATGACGTCATCAAAACATGATTATCTCCCAAACTACTTAACAAATTTCAATTAAATTTTTACAGCATACGTATAATTGTTGTAAACTCAGCTACCAAAAATTTCAGCAAGATGCGCCGCATGTGTAAAAAGTTATTCAAGAAAAACCTCAGGGGGGCCTGTCAGGCCCCCCTGAGCGCCCCCGTAGGGCGAGGGTTAATTAAAGAGACTGTCCCACCTTTTTTAAAGTTGTCGAATCACACTTAATTGTATGTCTACATGTCAGGCGAAGTCAGCTGAACATGTAAGTGAACTTTTTTTAAAGAAGTTTATCTTCGAAGATATTCAACTTTTAGTTTTAAAGGGAATAATAGGTCACCTTGAAAGTTGTCTCGAAGTTCAACCATACGGTGCATCTTGAGCTCAAAACTACGAATATGACTTTGGTTTGGACAACTGATGGATATATGTGGAGAAAGAAGTAAGTTTCTCTTTCTATTTCACGAGAAATCGTACGATAGCAGCAGGCGTTACGGCTCCCCCGCTCCGCCTGACGCCAAGTGCAGTCTCTGACAAGAGGCCGCCGCGCCGCCCGGGCGGCTGAGCGGATATTAACGAGGCGTCGTGACCAGAGACTACGTGCCAGAGAGTGTACCTGCCTCCGGCGGCGAGCCGGCGAGCGAAAGGAACTGATCGTGGCCCGGAACAGCGGAATTGAAACCGGGCCCACTAGTCCTGTGTTGAAATTACTTAACGTAGGGAGGTAATTCTTTCACCACAACCTATTTTTAGATCTGCTCTACAAATCTGCTATCTCAGTCCAAAACTCCATGTTAAAGGTTAACTATTCCCTTTAAGCGGAAAGCTGGGTTGGTGACGTCATATGATTTGTATTTTAATAACAGGGAAATCTTGTGTGCTGCCAAATGTATGGCACAATTTTTTGTCGACATCTATTGCGCAGAAAAGACGAACCACCCGGTGTCTAGATTGGCTTAGATTGCGAGCCACCTGGGGATCGAGAAATGAAAGACGAAAATATTCCAAGGCTGACCTTAAAACAAGTCGACTATCATTACCAGTTGGGTAAAGAGAGACGACGCTGTCGGTTTAGAGGCCCTATTCAATTACACATGGGCCTTATTTTTTACAGATGTCAAAATAAAACTCTAATATCTTTTTGATTAGATCATTGCGGTTGTTTTAACTGCTACCATACTTCATTTAAATGCCAAGCCATCAAAGTGGCTATCTCAACTCAAATATAATGTTAAGGTGGGATAGTCCCTTTAAAGGGACATTCCCACCTTAACATTAGTGTTGAGTTGAGATAGCCATGTTGTTGGATTTGCTTTGAAATTAAGTAGGGTAGCAGTTAAAACAACCACATAGGTCCATTCGAAAAGAAATTCGAGCTTGGTCTTGACAATTGTAACAAATAAACCCCACGTGTATTTGAATAGGGGTTTAAAGCCGATGACGTCGTCTCTCTTTACCCAATGGTGATGATAGTCGACTTGTTTTAAGGTAAACCTTGGAGATATTTACGCGTTTCGTTTCTCGATCGCTGGGTGTATTATATTTACCGTGGGTTATATCAGGATAACTAGACTTCTATAAGGTGAAACTCTAATGCAATTTTCAAACGATGCCAAGAATTCGATGTGTGGTATGTGGAGCTTTCAGTGACAAGACTTCGGTGGTCAAGTGAGTGCGACACAGTTTACCTGGTACCTGCTTGTATTTGAATCGCCAGAATTGTCTGACAAAAATTGTACCAAACTTTGGCAGCGTAAAGGATTTATATATAGCTCTATTTAGCTCAATAATGACGTCATCAACCCAAATTTTACAAACTTGATTATTATAAATTGAGTGAAGTTTCCGAGAAAAAAATATCACCATCGTTTTCAGCAGCACTTACTTCATATTTTCGGGTACAACCGGCGTATATTTGACAACTTTCAGAAAGGTGGGAATGTCCCTTTAACGGTTATAATCTCTGAAATAATCAGTTTTGTTTCTGTTAGTTAAGTCAAATAAAACTTGGATTTTTAAATAATTGCCGTTGGTCTTACCGGGACACGGAAACCTTAGTAACGTGATCAGTTGGCTAGTGTGCGCGGAATGCCATACGTTTCAAGATGCCGTTTCACGTTTAACCGGTGCCGACCGCCTGCACCGACCGGCAAAACAGGTGGAATCCAGTGGAAATGGCAGATTGTATGTGACCTATTGACAAATTATTGACGATATACCAATAATGCCATACAATATTGTTTTGTATACGACCTGCGCGTAACGACCTACATCTACTGCGTCATACTGGCCATAGCTGTCTGATTGTCGGTGGTATCTTTGATCTCCAAAACTGAGCTTTACTCATAAGCTTTACTCATAGTGCGTTGTGACGATCCGGTGCACAGTCGCATCAGTGGAATGTTTGTTAAAGCGTCTTAATTAAAATTCAGGTCACGTGTGGCAGATTCAAATTCGTGTGGCAGATTCGCCACGCGTCATGTAACGGGAGATAGCCGATTCCAAGACGCAGATGTGCCAGGCATCACTCCAGTGAGCGTGTCCTCGGCGTGCCAGGCGGGCACACGCACCAACAAATCCTGCATGCGCAGGCAGGCACCAGCTGGCGATTCGGCGCGAGCACGACGCTGGTCGGTCGTCCGCCGCACCGCTGCACTGCCGTGAGAAGAGGACGCATGGCGACGCACCCACTGAGACAGGATATCAAGGACGCCGTTCAGCTTCAGAATGACATAATTCCGCTCCGGTAATCTCTTATAGTCGTGTGATTATGCCGACCATCGTCCTCGAGCCGCCTACATACCGTAATATCTTATAGTCGTGTGATTATGCCGACCATCGTCCTCGAGCCGCCTACATACCGAGGCGAAGACATTCCGCCAGCAAACGATTCAAGCACATGCCTTGCATATCTTAATTATCTTTCCCTGGCCGTGAAGGAACGTCGCCGGAAGACCGGTTAGCCGGATTTGCTGTTTAAACCGTACCTACCAGTACTCAACTCAGACATTTAGGCGTCGAGGATGACGGTGCACTTAAAAGCGACCGGATGACTTGTGCTACTTGCGACCGGATGACTTGCGCATTGGCTACTTGGTCAAAGGACGCCTGCCGCCCATACTATTTACCACTTGAAATACAGCTTTCCCTGCTTCGGACCTCATCAAGCTCCGCTATTCGCAAATCGGCTGGCATTTGAAGTAAGTTTACCTTGGGCACAAGCGACTCGCAGACTGATTTTATCTAGGATGTTCATTGGAAACCAGGAGCACTCAAGGTCAAGAGGAGCCACATGCTATGCCTGCTATGGGGTTTGATGAAATACCAGTATAATTGTCATGACAACATTAGCCGTTTTCACGAAGGATTTTGTGTTTGGGGAGTTTGGGGCGTTTGGGGCGATTGGGGCGATTGGGGCGATTGGGGCGTTTTGGGTAAATGGGTCTATAACTCGTAAGAACACGGCTTTTCCCGGTGATTTTTGATACCAATCGCAACTTTATGAATTAATGCATTTGTCTGGAAATTCCATTTTGATGATAACACCATAGTTTACTTAAAATTAACAATTTCATCTTAAATTAGCTCTGGTGATGGCTGTGGTGGTTTGGGGGGTTTGGTGAGACTCCATCTTGCTCGAATCCCGGATGTGCGGGGTTCGGGAAATGGTCATATTTTGCAACGACATGATTTTCAGGAATAATAGCTTATTTCAATGAAAACTAGATGAATTAGTCCATTCATATTTTCAGTCATATTCCTTTTTCATAGCAAGGATTAATGATAATTAGCGATTTCGTTTTGATCATTTGTTGCAAGATGACGAGAATGCTGGCTCCGCGCAGGCGCCGCCGTCCGGTAACCATGGCGACCAAGTGACTCCGGCGCCAGCCGGCCCGTTACCATGGCGACGAGCCAGCCGGTCGCCTGACGTCACGTTGCGCATGTGCAGAGTCGTGGTCTGCGCCCAGCCATGCCGTCCGTTCGATCTAGAGCAGCTATTTTTGAGTTTTCAGTACCAGTGGCTGCAGAAAGCCCGCATGTTTCATGGGTTTGGTGCTTTTGCTGAGGTTCTTTCAGCTTTTTATGAGATTCATCAATTAATCAATTGATCAAATCAAGAACATTTGGTGTGATTCGTTGCTTAACCCTATTTGTAACAGGGGGGGGGGGGGCGGATTCCGCCCCCCCCCCCCCTCATGTTTTTCTCAGATATCTCCAGAACGGCTGGGAGCAGGCCCATGAAATTTTGGGACTTTTCATAGAATTGAATACCGCATTTGGAGTCAAAATTTTGAGTTCTTAACCTGAACAGAAGCGGTTCCAGGGTACAGTTTTGGGTGGGTTCGTAGGCGATATTTGGCGATAATACGGAAATGCGATCTTCACGGTTTCTTCGTAACTGCCTCAAGTATGAAGGAGTTACATCGGTTCACGGTGATTGCAACAAGTGCAAATTAGTTGGTGTTAATGAAATATCATAAAAATTCCATGGCAGAGGCGGTTTCAGGGGCTTGAAAAGGGGGGGTTTCCAGGAAGTATTCAATGCTTGGCGGGAAGCAAATAGAGCAATGTAAGGGGCATTTATAGTTATCAAGATGTAAAAGATAGCTTCTGATTCCATTATTTGCATAATTTATTACATATAGAGTTTCAGGAGCGCGTTCAGGCACATTAAAAGGGGGGTGACTGGCTTGGTGATGACGATATGCCAGCGATAACGGCGCAATAGACGGTTAGCTTATAATTATATATGCACATATGAGGCCAGAAAAGGGAATAAAGTCATTTTTTTCAGAGGCGCGCTCAGGAATGGAAGAAAGGGGGTCATATTATTGCAAGGAAACTAAGAGGCATGGGCGTACAATGACATAACATACTGTAGTTTTCGGATGAAACACGCACCACAGGCTACTCTACGAACGATTATAAGCTAATAGGCGAGTCCAGGTAGGGTACAAGGGGGGTAAGCAATGTTAATTGAATTTGTAAGTGAAATAGTCACTGTTGACTAGTTAGTATCATAATAGCGGATAATATACTTATCAAAAGGTATTGAGCCGCTCCAGTTTGGATCCTGGATACGCCTATGATGAAGTACAACATGCAAAAAGGAACTATCTACGATCAGTAACATATTTATAGTGCTGGGTAGCAACTTGTCTGCGGTTAATATTTTTCCCAATTTTACCCCACTTTTTCACTAACCTGGTACGGCCTATGGCAAGAAATATGATTTTTAACTGTTTTGTCTAATGTCACAATCACATACCATTTCATTTATTAAAAAAACAACATCAAAAAATGGTTTTATTACGCATTTACTTCACCCCCATATTGAGTGACCTGCACACGCCTATGATTTTTGAATTTTTAAACGCCACTGTCATATATCAATTTCCAATTCAATCTCTATCGATTCGTATTAATTGTGTTAAAATCGGTCGATAAACATGAAAGCTATGTTGGATCAAAAATACCACTAAAATTTGTGGTTTTTGCCCCCCTGTTGCCCCCCTATCAAAAAATTAGATTTTGTTATTACTTAGAAATGTATATTGTGTTGAGGGGAACCAAACACCGTTTCATTTTTGAAAATCGGACGGGTAGATCTCGAGATCTCCGGGGGGGCGGAATCCGCCCCCCGCCCCCCTGTTACAAATAGGGGTAGCCAGGAGCCTGTTACAAATAGGGTTAAGTAAATGAGTAAGGATTGTTCCGGTTTTCAGAAACCAACGAAATTACCGCTCTAAATTAGACGATCTCAGCGGGACGGAGCGACGATGAATTAAGGCCTGTCTATGCTTTTGACATTTTATTGCATTTTTCATCATAATATTATATTTCTTTGTCATTAACATCTTCAATTTTGTCCTAACTAACTGTCAATTGCGTATTTTATTTAATCAAAGCTAGTATACTAGTATACTTTTAGCCTCTTTTTAGGGCGTTTGCGGTATGTTTTGTAGAAGGAACTAACACAACACAAAATTGCCAGATTTTCTCCTGAATTTGAATATTCAAAGCGAACTAACGGGAAATATTGCATTGTAAGAGCATATACTTATTCATGAATTCATAAAATTGCGATTGATACCAACAATAACCGGGAAAAGCCTTGTTCTTACGAGCTATAGACCCAATCGCCCCAATCGCCCCAAACGCCCCAATCGCTCCAAACGTAAAATCCTTCGTGAAAACGGCTATTGAGGCAGCTTATATGGTGCAATATAGCTGTATACAAAATAGCTGTGAAATATGGTACAAAACCAAACACTCGGTGCTAGAGAGCACAGAGTAAAGTTACCTTGCTAGAGAGGGTAGACTCCGTGCTATTTCTCATTGTCACACCTCCAGCGTTATCATTTTATAAATTTTCTGGACTTCTTGGGTCCAAATAATTTTGATCTTAATTTTGTTTTCTTCTGGAAATTTGCTCTCTTTTCCCCTGAACTTACCGAAATTGTAGTTAAAATATAATTTCGTAATATAATTTCATATAATATAATTGTATATAATATAATTTCATATAATATAATTTCATATAATATAATTTCATATAATATAATTTCATATAATATAATTTTATAATATAATTTCATAATATAATTTATTTAATACCAGTAAAACGTCCTTTTTGGCGATGACCGAGCGGGCGCGCTCTGGTAAAACTAAAACAGGTTTGAAATATGAAACGGTACGGGAGCTCACGTCGTAGTAACACATAGTGCGTCCTCCATAAAAATTGCTAGGCCTCCATGCATGCCAACATAACAATTAAGTTTTATTAAGTTGTTCCTGATCTCCTTTTTCGATTCCGCCAAAAGGGAGTACGTCCTGAGCGTTGCATGCTTCAGCGTATAAATAAATTAATGCTTAGATTAATAATGCCATTTTTGGAATTATTTGTGTTCAGTCAGACGTTTGCGTGTGGCACGCGCTGTGGTACCACCCCTATCAGAACGCACCATACCAAAATCAAAATTGATTTGATGGTCCCATCCAATGGCGAAAACCCGATCTCAATCGGAGCAGTGGTTGCAAAGTTATTAGCTTCCGAAAAGCGTCTGTACGGCCGGGTTGGGTCAAATGTAACTTTGTCTTGTAAGACCAGTAACACGCCTTTTTGGGCGATGACCGAGCGGGCGCGCTCTGGTAAAGCTAAAACAGGTTTGAAATATACAGCGGTATGGGAGCACACGTGGTAGAACACATAGTCCTTTTAGTCCTTCATAAAAATTGTCAGGCCTCCATGCATGCCAACATAGCAATTAAAATTTATTAAATTGTTCATGATCTCCTTTCTCGAATCCGCCAAAAGGGAGTACGTCCTGAGCGCTGCATGCTTCAGCGTATACAAAACTAATGCTCAGATTAATAATGCCATTTTTGATCAAGAATGATTTGTTCATTTCTAAGTTTGCGTGTGCCACGCGCTGTGGTACCACCCCTATCAGAACGCACCATACCAAATCAAAATGTATTTGATGGTCCTATCCAATGGTGAAAACCCGATCTCAATCGGAGCAGTGGTTGCAAAGTAACTAGCTTCCGAAAGGCGTCTGCACAGCCGTGTCGGGCCGTGTCGGGCCGGTTCAGGCCGGGTCAAATGTAAATTTGTCTAGCAAGTTGACGAGAAACCTCACGGGCGCTTCGCGCCCGCTCGGTAATCCCGCTCGGTAATAAGACCACGAATGCAATATGCATGACAGCATTTGCCTTATTTGTTCAAGCATCAATACCAAGGGTAATGCTCATATATGAACAAATTTCAGCTCAATTATCAGCATATCCGATTTTGTTTCCAGGATAGTCCGTGTCTGTACACAGTTCCCAATGGGCAGATTATTGGAAGTGGCGAATTTCCCTGGAGCATATGGCACATTAAAGGGATATTGCCACCTCGCAGGCCAATATGGAGTTTTTGGTGTGTATCGGTAGATTAAGCGTGTCCGATTTCACCTGCAAAATTTGGTTCCCGAAACTCCCCCCATTATATCACAAAATACATTTGCACCACTCATGATTGGCACACATTCGTAAAATTTGAGTCGCCTCATCACTATTTAGAATCACTTATTTGAGGACTATGATTTGCTTTTGAATATTGAAAACTCAACATCGCCATTCCGTCAGTGCACTTTAAAACTAAAATGCGTATACAGTTAATTATATTTTCAACAACAATAGCCTCTTTCATAATAAAACATGAACAAAACAGCAAGAATGGCTATGGCTCGACTTTGGGGCCGTAGGAGATTTGTGACCAATGCCTTATAACACAGATAGACTTTTCAAGGTCAAGTCTCGGCGAATTCGGACGCTTCGGCTTTGGGCGGGCGCCAATTTCACAGCCAAACTGGATGAGAGCGGCCATCATGAATCTAGTACTGAGCACAGCTGGACTTTTTGGAGTCAGAAAAAAATGCCGATACCCTCCCTGCTTTAGGTGCTGCAGGAGCAAGTTTGAGCTGGAACATATAAGATTGTTGATCCCCACCACTAATTTAAGTTGCTTTTTAGAAATCCTCCGGAGGTGGCAATATCTCTTTAACCTTTCGACTCTCAAAATACACAAATTAAACAGCTATTAAATAATGCGAAGTGAGCACTCAGATATAGTACTGAGAGGAAGAATTTAGGTACTTCAAAAGAAATAGGTCACATTTACCAAATATGCCAAGACATTCACATTTGTCATCAGACATGGACAATTGACACGAGTCGGTAAGTACGCATGGTGCATGCATAAGTACAGTTGCATATCATCATCTGTTTGCTGATGTTTACTTGTCTGCAGATGCACTGGCGGATCCAGCCGTCGGTTTTGGGGGGCCAACTGTTTGAAGCAAAAAGGTACCCCCATTTTTTTCCTCCGCGGATTTGGGCCATTCACCTAATTTTGGTACTCGAGCTTAAGAAATTCACTTTTCAAATTCACAAAAATTCGTTTTTTTTCTTCATTTTTGGGGTTCAAAAACCCAAAATTTCGCAAATCCGAGATAGCCAATTTCAAGAGAGAAAAAATGTAATTTCATTTCTTTTGACGTTTTTATTTGCAATTTGTTTCAAAACTCTATTTTCAACGATTTCCCAAACATTTATCGTTTTTTTCCCCAAAAATGGCATGACATGACATCATTAAAACGTCATTATCTCCGAAAATACTACATTAATTTCATTGAGTTATTGAGAGGACTTAGGCTTGATGCAGCATAAGGTACTGCAAGTTTCACGTTGATAGATACCAGTAAGGCGCCGTAGTTGGCGATGAATGAGCGAGCACGAAGGAAATGTATGGGCAATTTCAAATCAATCAGGCAAGTAGTTTCTGAGATACAAAAAAAAATGCACACGTGCGCACGTGCAGAGGCACCCACCTTTGACTTGTGGGAAAGTGGAGGCTGAGAGGTCCCTAACCACACACCAAATTTGAACACAATCGGCTCAGCCGTTGCAGAGATATAGAATAGGGGTGTGCACGTGCGCACGTGCAAAGCCACCCCACCCCGACTTGTGGAAAGGCGGCGGCTGAGAGGTCCCTAACCACACACCAAATTTGAACACAATCGGCTCAGCCGTTCCTGAGATACAGAAGAGGGGTGTGCACGTGCGCACGTGCAGAGCCACCCACCCCTGACTTGTGGGAAACTGGCGCATGAGAGGTCCCTAACCACACACGAAATTTGAACACAATCGGCTCAGCCGTTCCTGAGATATAGAATAGGGGTGTGCACGTGCGCACGTGCAGTCACCCCACCCCTGAGTTGTGTGAAAGTGGCGGCTGAGGTGTGCCTAACCACACACGAAATTTGCACATAATCTCCCCAGCCGTTGCGGAGTTATTGCGAGAAAATACTTTTCAACACGCGGCACGCGGCACGCGGCACGCGGCACGCGGCACGCGGCACGCGCAGTGGTAGTCACCCACATGAGTCGGCACTTGTCTCAAACAGGGTAGGTTAGATGGGGCTGCTCAGCAAAGATGTCCGCTAGTCAATCGGACGTGCGGTTGCAGAGATGAGCTTCTCAAAAGCGTCGCCACGGATTGGGCCGGGCCGGGTCGCTCATAATCAGATTTTTCCCATACACCACGGAAAGAAGAGCGAGCGCTTCGCGCTCGCTCGTAATCATAGTTTTCAGGTTATTGAGAAAATCCGGGAGAGGGCAGATACTTCTGATAATGTTTGAGCTAGAAGTACCTATCTCACCTAGGCACATACCTATAGTGTTTTATTTTGATTGCACAATTGCCATTCAGTTGCTGGCACTATAGGTCCAAAAAAATTCAATTTATTGACGCGTCAATTTTTGTATGCAAAGTGGGCGGAGATTGTCATAGGCGGCTGTACTACTTAAAGGGATATTGCCACCTCGCAGGCCAATATGGAGTTTTTGGTGTGTATCGGTAGATTAGGCGTGTCCGATTTCACCTGCCAAATTTGGTTCCCGAAACTCCCCCCCCCCCCATTAGATCAAAACATACATTTGCACCACTCATGATTGGCACACATTCGTAAAATTGGAGTCGCCTCATTACTATTTAGAATCACTTATTTGCGGGCTATGATTTGCTTTTGAAGATTGCAAACTCAACATCACCATTCGTCAGTGCACTTTAAAATTAAAATGCGTATACAGTTATTTATGTTCAACAATCATAGCCTCTTCCATAATAAAACATGAATAAAACAGCAAGAATGGCTATGGCTCCACTTTGGGGCCGTAGATTTGTGACCAATACCTTATTACACAGATAGACTTCTCAAGGTAAAGTCTCGGCGAATTTGGACGCTTCGGCTTTGGGCGGGCGCCAATTTCACAGCCAACCTGGATGAGAGCGGCCATCATGAATCTAGTACTGAGCACAGCTGGGACCAACGTTTCGGAGTCAGAAATGAATAAAACATCAATTGCCGATACCCTGCTTTAGGTGCTGCAGGAGCAAATTTGAGCTTGAGCTACACGATTCTTGATCCCCACCATTCATTTAAGTTGCTTTTTAGAAATCCTCCGGAAGTGGCAACATCCCTTTAAAGGGAATGTTTCACCTTTCTGAAAGTTGTCAAATATACGCTGGTTGTAGTCGAAAATATGAAGTTAGTGCTGCTGAAAACGATGGGGATATTTTTTATCTCGAAAAGTCACTAACTTTATACAAATTCAGGTTTTAAATTTGGGATGACATCATAGACGGCCGCTGCTGCCGCTATAGACCGCCGCTGATTGGTTGACAAAGTGGGATTGGCTGACAAAGTGGCTGTCAGCCAATCAGCGGCGGCACTAACCTAGATCCCATTTTGCAAATGGGAAATTAAATTGCTTAAAAACGGCTAGGTTTGGGGGAAAATAACCTTAGTATTTTCGACATTTCAATAACAGCCAAAGATAATGGCTATCTCAGTTCAAACCCAATACAAAGGCGGAACATTCCCCTTAAGGATAACAAAAATGGACACAATTATTGACAACATTTCACTAAAACCACCTAGTCCCCATGGAAAATGGCCAGTCTCCTAAAATAATCACACCATCTGATGCACAACTGTTAACTCCATCCACCTCGGTCACAACTCAAATTGTTTACGTAAGTTTTTTTTCGGGAAAGATTGAGACGCCATCACGTGGCGACAAATTACATCAAATATGTTTCTGTCATTTTCTTAGGATAACCTTTTTAAATTTTCAAGTTTATATTTTGTAAGTAAATAAAATTAATTTTGTAATGTAATTACATGCAATTATTACGAAAAAGTATTTGTAAACAAAATTATTCACCCACGCTGTTACTGCATCAATATTTTGATACAGTGATTTTAATTTGAGTTTTTAAAAAAAACGGATTCAGGTGAGCCAAGGGATACAAAAAAAATATGCACTTATAAAGCAATATGGTATCAATTTCCAAGAGAATTGTTTGAACATCTATGTGGCTTAAAGGGAAATAATGACCTTTTTCCACAAAAATGGAGTTAGCACTTGAAATCGCCAGACGAGACCAAAATATATTGTAAATTCATCACATTTTGCATGAAAACTTTCCTACCGAAAGATATTTCAAGTTAAAGTTGATAAGCGTTCCACACTTTTAACGACCGGTACTTGCAAGTACTTTTGGTCCTCATCAAACTGCGGGCTTTTCCCGTGTTGTTTTATTACGCAATGGAGTGGAAAATATATTGTGCGTTCTGCTTGTTGTGATTTTATGCCCGGCGATCTTCTAAAACTAACAGCGATTGGAAAAAGTGGCAATAAAATCGGAAGCTCATCGATGCACATCAACGGCGGCATAGTTAGTGGTTGCGACCCTCAATTTTTGAAAATAGATTCATTTGTTTTCAACATTAGGAGTATTGTATAATTTGTCTGTGGCTATATATAACACTATGCTTTAAATTATCATGAAAAATAATATTTTTCCCAAAAAAACTAACAAACAATAACACAAAACTGGCACTTAAATCGGAAGCTCATCGATGCACATCGACGGCGACCTATTTAGCGTTGGCGATTTGTTTACAAAGTCATTGTCATGCTTCTCGGCGCACTTAACCATTGTGGCGAGTTGTTCCTGATTAGTATACCCAACTTGCTTTCTGCTTGCCTTCTGTGCCGGGGATCGGGGTTCAATCCCTCGGCGGGCCTCTGAAAAAGTCTGCCCGGCTCCCCATACCCCTCGGAACAGGGTGAGAGTTCCAATTAGCACCTTGGTCCCAAGAGGATACGGTGCTTGGTCCACAAACCAAACCAGTATACCCAAGTCCCGTAGCAGGCTTTGTTAATGACGTCACTGGTCCCATTCTTGTGTAGCATTGCAAAATATATCTGATTTTGAGTTGATAGCTAATTAAAGACTTATTCAAATTATTGTTTTTAAGTTTGAATTTTCTTGTTAATCATTAGTAAAGGTATTTTATCACTGTATGTCATAGTAGTTGACACTTCAGAAACTTGTGACGTAATAATATTGTATCCAATATGCATTTCCCTCACCTTTTGCTATTGTGGCGCAGTGCCGAGTGCTTTGCGAATACTAGCTTGCCTGGGGTTCAATTCATTCCGCCCTTATTTTATTCGAGTTGGTATAGTTTGCATGTTGTTGTTATTCATGACTTATACTGATAGTCAGTCATGCATCACGGATGCATCACGGATGCTTCACGGATTGCCTTACGGATCAGAGCGCTGCTCGAACGCACGCTAGTAGCGCTAATAGCGCTTTCGTTCTCCATGGCAACTAGGCGTGAGACAATGCAAAGCCAGAACGTATTCCCTTTCTGGCTTTTGATTGGCTGACGCCTGGTTGCCATGGAGAACGAAAGCGCTACTAGCGCTACTAGCGTGTGTCCGAGCAGCGCTCAGTTTGATCGGAAACGTCACAGAGCCTCCAAAAATGCCGCACTCGATGTAAACAATGGTAGGGAAGGACGAATTTTTCAATGACCTTCATGAAGTACACAAGGTATTTGTTTTGTATTTTTTCCAAACTTACAACTTCGAATTTGGGAATAATTTTATTTAATTCTTAAATTTAAATAAAATAATTGTAAAACCATAACGGTAGCCTAAGAAATTGTTGCTAACAAAATCAAAAGGTCATTATTTCCCTTTAAACTGTATTGCCACAATGCACAATGCACAGATGCATGTGCCATTCATCCCATCACTGTTATCCAGTGCTTCATAATTGCCGTTTATAAATCGGTAATTTTCCCCAATACCATTTCTATTGGGCTTGATCAAAATATTGACGCGTCAAAAACATTATTATTTGGGCCTAGTGCCAGCAACTGCATTGGGACCTTCGTGAGAATCACACATGATTTTTTACACACCGACACCGCTGTCACGCGTCCCGAAAAGTTATTTCCACAAAAGCAACGCGTCATTTTTAACAACCATTTGCGCCGAAAGAGTGTAGATTGGATTCCAAATTGATACCATATGAAGTGTTCTTCCTACATGTAAAAAAAACGTTTGTTCGAGCTTCAATTCCGACTACCAGCTTGCTGGCCGCTATTTTCTCGTCCAGTTGAGTTTTTTTTTTTAAGCCCAGATTTGATGGTAAGAGCCGTGTTTGCCAAAATTTTCCCGTTTTTCACTGGATAGCTGGATTTTGATTGCTGCAAAGTAATTTTTTACATTAAATTATTAACGTTTTGTTTGGGGGTGGAGGGGGGAAGACATGTTGCCCTCCCCTTTCGAGGCTGTTGGGGGAGGCATGGCCTGGTTGGTCCCCTTGCATCCGCCAGTGTGCAGATGCATGCCTCATCATTTATGCATGATTATAATTTGATTTATTGTTAAGGGCTTATCCACAAGTGGCTATTACGGCCCAATCAATACATGATAGTCACAGCACACACACACGAAATAAAATGTATATACGCGGCACTCAAATCATTTTGAGAAGTGCTGCCGCAATTGCCGCCGGGAAGCAGAGTCCGTCACATGCTGTGGCAGCGCGTTCCAGGACACGGCGGCCCTGTAGGGGAAGAGCCGCCGTGCGACAGCCAGGCGGAAACGGGGCAGCTCCAGCACAGCCGTGCCCGCGGCGGTGGCGCGTGTCACTCGCTCCGATACAGTGCTACGCGGGCGAAACATGGTCCGCAACGAGTCAGGGGCAGACGAGTCGCAGAGAGCGCGATACACGTTTCCTGCGTCACGTCGCGCGATCACGTCCCTAATACTGGGCCAGCCGAGCGCGCCGAGGGCGGGAGTGACATGGTCGTACCGACGGAGGCCAGCTACCAGTCGCGCTGCAAAATGAATGACTTTTTGCAGTCGGTCCAGGCGGCAGTTATGAGAACCACCCCAGACTGACGAGCAGTACTGGAGATGGGGGAAGACATGTGCCTGGACAAGGATTTTTAGGATTTCCGGTGACAGGTGAGGACGGATTTTGAAGAGGGATATGAGGATTAGGTTGGTTCGCCGGATAATGGAGGATATGTGTGACTCCCAGCTCAGGGTTTGGTCAAGGAGAACACCTAGCATTTTGATTTGCTTTTGGGGTCGAATGTAACTGCCATTTACTTGAAGTACAAAATCTGAGGTTCGGTCAATGGAATTTTGGGTGCCGAGAAGAATGAAGCAGGTCTTGTCTGCATTCATTTTTAGACTGTTTAAGCTAAACCAGTGTTGAAGACTTAGTATATTCTCCTCGGCCCGGGACTTAAGCACTTGGAGATCCTTGGAATTTGGAGGTGCTGAGTCCAGGATTTGTGTGTCATCCGCGTAGGATAGTAGGCGACCATGGGGTAGGAAGCAGGACAGGTCATTAACGAAGATCAGGAATAGGATTGGGCCCACGATGGATCCCTGTGGGACCCCGTGGGAGAGGGGAAGCGCCGCTGTGGAGCCTCCGCGGACGAGTTGGGAGCGGCCGGAGAGGTAGCTGCTGAACCAGCGGGATGAGATGCCGTACCACCCGAGCTTGTTCAGAAGCATCGAGTGGTCGACGCTGTCGAACGCCTTGCTCAAGTCAATCGAGGTCAGTGACGCGACGGCACCAGCATCGACCTCTCGAGCCGCCCATTCGACAACATCGAGTAGAGCATCTTCAGTGGAATGGGATGGGCGGTAGGCATATTGGAAGGGGGAGAGGATGTTGTTAGTGATTAGGTAGGAACTGAGCTGTGAGCACACTACTTTTTCGAGAACTTTGGACAAGACTGGGAGGATTGAGATTGGACGAAAGTTGCCGGGAATATGAGAGTCGCCAGACTTGTGAATGGGAGTGACAATGGCAACTTTCCATGCATCAGGGAAGGTTAGGGTGGAAATGGATGTGTTGATTAGGTGAAGGATGTGGGGGGCGATGGCAGGAAGGCAGCTCCTGATGGCAGAAATCGGTACGTTGTCAACACCAACCGCCCCCGTTGCACTCAGCCGACTTATCACGGTCGACAGCTCAGGTAGCGTTATACAGTGGGGAGTGAAGGCCGACGCAGGCACCCTGTATGGTCGCGGGCCGGCGCTAGAAACGCCGGCTTGACCGGTGGCCCGGATAGCCTCGGCGGCAACGCGAGCGCCGACTGCAGCAAAGTGCTCGTTGAGCTGGTCGGCGCTCAAGCGGGCCTCGTCTGGTGGTGTTGCAGATAGGGAGCCACGCGACGAGAGGTCTGCACCGAACTGCTTGAGGCGGGCCCAAAAGCGTCTTGGATTTCCCCGCAACAGTTCCGTAAGATGGGACCTGCGTGCACGCGTCAGCAGCAGCTTGGCTTGATTGCGCAGCTGACGGTAGGTCTGACGGTCGGCCACCGAGCGCGAGACGCCCCACGCGCGCCGCGCAGCATCGCGCTGCTCCATCACCTCGCGCACGGCACTGTCGCGCAGCCAGGGGCAGTCGGGACGTCGCACGGCTCTGCTCACAACAGGACAGTGCGCCCCAGCCACAGCTTCCCACACACGCATGAAGCACGACAACTTGGTGTTGACATCGGTAGCAAAGTAAAAACAATCCCAGTCAGCCATTAAAATGTCGAGAGAAAAGGCATTCCAATCGACACGATGCCACGGTCGCGAGCGGATTATAGATGGTGGGTGACGCAGTCTAGGGGCGGCAGGTCTAATAATGATAGGATAATGGTCGGCTACAAGGTGAGGCAAAACAGACACTTGAACATTTTCTACAGTAGCACTGGTGATCGCCAAATCGAGAAGAGATGGTACCGGATGCGGATGAGTGGGCTCGGTGACCAGCTGAGCCAGATTCAAGTCACTCAAAAGCAAATTAAAATTCCGAGCGTTAGCAGTGTCAGAAGTTAGAAGATTTACATTAAAATCACCGAGAACATACACGGGCTTTCCCCTAGCGAGCGCCGACTCAAACTGACCACGGACAGCGCCACGCAGCCGGGCCGATAGTACGCCGGGCGGCCGACGTACTATCTATAATCCAATCTATACTATAATCCACCATGTAACACTAAGTAATTTGTTAGTGTTCTTAAATATATGCAAGCAAACTATTGTTGATATGATATGGGCGTCGCCGATAATTTTTGAGTGGGGGGGGGGACTGAAATGACGAAAAAATATACCCTCATTTGTATGCGTGTATGCCTTTGCAGCATTTTTTATTTGATTTTCATGTTATAGGTCATAGGCGTGCACAAGGGGGGGGGGCAAACTGGGCAATTGCCCCCCCCCCCCCGAAGGTCTGTACGTGCCCCCTTCGATAGAAAAAAAAAAGATTTAAGAAAAAAAATGAAAATATGCCCTTTTAAAAATATAGTGAGCCAAATCCAATGTCTCATAATTCCATTTTTGCTTGGGTGTCAGAGTGGAAAATCCGAGCCAAAAAAGACCATGAGAGTGGAAAATTATGTAGGAAAAGGTACAATATTGATGTTTTCAATCTGAAAAGCAGTAGTTTTCGTTGAAATCATGTATTATTTGTTGTCGATATTTATGTCAGAATACTACAATTCATAATTTGGGAGTGGAAAATTCACTCCTAAATGGGGAGTAAGAGTGGAAAATTATTCACATTTGGGTGTCATTTCCCACCCAAATTTACAAATTTTGGGACACTGGCCAAATCCGGTGAGTTTTTTTGGTGGGGGTACTTTATGCCCCCTGAGCAAAAATTGCCCCATCCTGGAGCGAATCCTGGGTACGCTACTGTAGAAGGTACTTGTTATTTAGCGCCGCCAAGCGGCGCGAATTTTTTACGGGTTTGCCTGATAAAACCGAGAAACCCAGAAATATAGCCGGTGGGCCTTGTAGAGGATAAGATAAGAAGCTAAAAATACTATTCATTCAATTCAGCGTTACAACGAACCGAAGACGATGACGATGGCTTCGTTATGACGATTCCATCACGATTTTAGATCGATTATAATTCGATGTCTACACATGCACGATTTGGATGATATCCGGACCATTGACATGACCTCAGAGGTCACCTAATGACCCAGGACCTTAAAATCGGGTATCAACGGCTTCCTCTCATCACAAGCAACATGGTCGTTTTTTAATCGAAGCTCTAGCGCAATTAGGGACCAAACGCCAGGGGGCGTACCAACCCCCTCCCTCCCATCATTACCTTCTTCTTAAAAAATACCTGATGTCCATGATTTCTTGATCAGTCCAACAGGACCGGCAGGCTTTGACAACTACCAATTTGAATTGTAATTACGAGCGAGCGCGAAGCGCTCGCTCGTCTTTCCGTGGTATATGGGGGGGGGGGGGGATCTGAATATGAGCGGCCCGACCCGGCCCGTGGCGACGCTTTTGACAAGCTAATATCTATGCAACCGCACGTCCGATTGACAGGCGGACTTCTTTGCTGAGCAGCCCCATCCAACCTACCCTGTTTGAGACCGGTGCCGACTCACGAGGGTGACTACCACTGCGCGTGGCGCGTGCCGCGTGAGGGGTGTTGAAAGGTGTTCCCTCGCAATAACTCCGCAACGGCTGAGCCGATTGTGTTCAAATTTGGTGTGTGGTTAGGGACCCCTCAGTCGCCACTTTCTCACAAGTTATTGGCGGGGTGCCTCTACACGTGCGCACGTGCACACCCCTATTCTATATCTCAGGAACGGCTGAGCCGATTGTGTTCAAATTTGGTGTGTGGTTAGGGACCCCCAGCCGCCGCTTTCCCACAAGTCAGGGATGGGGTGCCTCTGCACGTGCGCACCCCTATTCTATATCGCAGGAATGGCTGAGCCGATTGTGTTCAAATTTGGTGTGTGGTTAGGGACCTCTCAGCCGCCACTTTCCCACAAGTCAGGGGTGGGGTGCTTCTGCACGTGCGCACCCTTTTTGTATCTCAGAAACTACTCGTCCGATGGAGATGACATTCACCATACATTTTCTTCGCGCTCACTTGTTCATCGCCAACTTCGGCGTCTTACTGGTTATATGATATGACCGTGTGTACTGTGTACACCACAAACGTCGTGCCTCCCTCACTTATGTCGCATTTTAGTGTTGCGGGCATAGACCATGTTACGGATGAAATTTCCTTCGTTTTCCTTTCGGGCCAGCGCACTATGGGTCAGGAGCCCGATCTAGTCCGCAATAATTGATTATTGACCTCAGGTGGCCTTTGTTCAGCTTCAGATCATTGGCATGGGCACTTGGAGCAAGCATTATGAATTTGGAAACCATTTCGTACCAATGGTTTCCAAATACTACCGTCACTACCGTCACTAAACTACTGCCGTCCAATCCCCACTTGAAAACGCACGTTAAGCGCAGCTCGGCGCTCACTTAGGCTCGCAGAGTCGCCACCATCTCTGCATTGTCAGCAGTCGCTCCGTGGTGTGGTCCAGTGTGCTTTGATGTCGGACCTCAGCGTGGGTGGCCGTCACGACCATTGCATTACATTGGATTACATTACATTGCATTGCAGACCATTGCAGAAATCATACAATCACCCCACATGGGTGCAGAGGCAGGTTTGGGCAGGAAATTGGACTTGCCACAGCAAGCCGAACCATCGAGGGTCACAACCATACTCGTATTTCCGTGTTATCGTGTGTTATCCATTAGATCGGCTCTATCAAAGAAGCTGCATTTAAGTTTTTGCCGACATTTCTGTTATGTCAACACAAGTTGTCATTAAAAGCACGAAATACCCTACTTTTAGTTTTAAATTTGCTTTCACAGTGTAGTCAAGGTTCCATTTTAACCTGAACCATGCACATTGCAAGATTCTTGCTTTATCCCATTCGTCATTACATCGTAAACATACATCGATTTCGCGAACCACGGTCTCCCTGCTATAAGCTTCGTACAAAGGTCCGTGTTTCGGTGCGGTTTATACCTCCACGTGTGATTGGACTCAAAAACTCTTGCCATATTTTTAATCCACGGTCATTTCTGAACATATTCATGTATGTCCCATATTGAAATGAAAAAAATCAGTTCGACCAATTATGGCGGGCTAGATAGGGATCCTGACTGCACCCGTTTTCCCTTCGACACACCGGCGGGCTAGGTCGGGATCAACAATAGGTGCAGCGGTGTGTCGAAGGGAAAACGAAGGAAGTTTCATTCGTAACTGACTGAGCCCATTTCCACGTCGTATTTTGCATATTACAATCTTGATTTTAATAGGAATTACATGCTAACTGGAATCAGTTTCCGCCATAAAAAGTGTGTGGTGGAGGTCGACCGACATAAAAAGTGGGGGTCACGACCCTCTCCCCGACCCCCTGTCGGCGACGCCTGACGCCTGGTTGATAGGACATGAATCTGAGGGAGGATGTGACTTCTGTTAACAGAGCCTAACACGTAATATTCATGTATATATCATTCAAGAATGATTGACATCTCACACTAAATCACATTGAAAAATGGTTAGATCATATTCCAGATCAGAACTATTCAGTTCAGAGTGTTTGGCACATGGATGCCTCAGTAATTGCTGGATTATGTTTATCATTTACTAACTGCACCTAAATAAAGACTAGATGAAGACTAAGATTCAACTAAATAATTAACATTTAAACATGACTTATTCAATTCATCATTAGGATACTGTAGGATATGTATGGCTAGCCTTGGGAGACTATTACCTGTGAGATGTTGTGTGGGGCTCGCATGTTATTACCTGTGAGATGTTGTGTGGGGCTCGCATGTTATTACCTGTGAGATGTTGTGTGGGGCTCGCATGTGCTCAGCTAATGCTGCATGTGTGCATGTGCCAATGTTTGTCTGTGTTTGCAAGTGCATGTTTGCTTGCTCAGACCCAGACGGCTCGGCTCGGTGGCATGTGTTAATGCTTCGTTTCTCCCCGCAACAACGAGTTCCCATGTGAATAACACATCAACGCAGCACACTGTGTGATCACTGTGAAGCACCGAACAGATACACTACAGGGAACTAGAGACGGGACAAACTTCAGGTGTTGATACATCTTGATCTGATAAACAAGTCGGCATGTTTTTGATAATTCAAGTGTAGTGCATCAGCAACAGCATGCCTAATTACTTGTCATGTAGGTCATGAAGGTCATGTCATGTACCGGACCGCACCTATAAAAAGGTAAAGGTCTAATCCAGGCCAAGGGTGCTGTCAAACAAAAATTGAGTGTGGAGGAGAGTTGTGTTTGGGGGCAGCCAGGTGTTTGGACCCCCACTCCCCTAGGGTTTATGTTAAAATCCTGTTAATCTGGGGGAAGCTGGTGGGATCCTCAGGCCCAGCCCCCTCCCCCTCCAGTGGTGACATTACTGGCCCATTCACTAGTGACTAGTCACCAAAATATTAGACCTTTCATGCTAGTGGTAGTGTAGATGATATTGACACACTCAAACACATATACACCATTACTACCATGAAGTCTGGTATTCTGAAGTGACCAGCAATTGGACCTTTACCCTTCTTAGTTTTCTTTGAATTCCTGAATATTGAATATTGAAAATGTCACTGACATTATACATGTTTAGCACCAATTAAATATTCAAATGGATCAACTTAAGTAAATTGTTTGCAACCACTGCAACTGACACCAAACATAGATTATTCTAGCCAGCTCCAACTTTCAAAGAGAATTGCACACAGTACCACTTACCAGTAACACAAAACAACCATATGCAGACTAAAACTCCTAAATGAATTATGTATGTGAAAATTGTGCATAGCAATGGGGGACTGAGACAGGGATCAATGATCACCACACTTTTTGGTCATTGCTAAGATGTTATATTTTTAAGTGAGGAAAGAGGCTTGAGAGAAAATTTAAGTGAGGAAAATTTGAGGGTGAAATGAATGTGCACCAAACTGAGAAGAGCTCACATCTGCAAATAAATTGTACATAACAATAAGGGATTGGGGTAGGGTAAACAACTGTAACACCAGACTGAGACAAGTCCTAACAGCAGACTTCTCACGCTAATTCAGACTGGTTATTGATTCAACTTTTTTGGAACGATACAATCATGATTCATTTTGGAATCTGAATGATTCAATCACCGTTCGATTCGCGGATACAATTTTGAGAATTGATTAATTATGATTCAAAGAATCAAAACAAATATTTTAATTGATTCACGCTTGATTCAACATTTAAATATATGAGGTGAATGTATGTCAAATCAATAAAAATGGAAACATGCATATATATGATCATTAAAACATTGGTACAGCAATATAGTATTTCAGTACAATTGAATGTAGTCACTGGGACACTGGGAATGTATTTGGGCAATTTACCAGTGTACTTGAATCGTTAAATCTTTTGATTCAATCAGCCTTGATTTGATGCGGGTTTTGATTCAATCACGATTCATGAATCAAAATATCTGGTTGTGAATCAATTATGTTTTGATTCAATTAATTTTGATTGAACGATTCCAATCGATTCAATCAGTGTCAAATCAATAACCAGTCTGCTGACACTATTGGTGATGTAGACAATGTTGGTGCACTAAAGAATGCCAACAGCATGAGCCATGAAATGTATGGTGCTAAGATGTGTTCAGCTCACCTGTTGGGGTTCCCTGTCTCACTTGGAAATACATGGGCTATGGGGTATCAGAGGGGAAGAGAAGGAACCCACGTTTGCAAGGCTCACCGATCGGCGTTAGACACTATATGAAGTGTCTGACAGGACCGGAGATGAGAGCCTGTATGTTGTCAAACACCATTCTTATATTGGTTACAATGACAGTCAAGAACAAGGTATTTACGTAAGGCATTGTCTGTTGTTCTGGTTGCTGGCCCTAATTCAGACTGGTTTTTGATTACACTTTTTTGGAACGATTCAATCATGATTCATTTTGGAATCTGAATGATGCAATCACTGTTCGATTAAGAGATACAAATTTTAGAATTGATTCTTTCTGATTCAAAGAATCAAACAAATATTTTAATATATTCATGTTTGATTCAACATTTAAATGTATGTGGTGAATTTATGTCAAATCAATAAAAATGGAAACATACATGTATATGATCGCTAAAACATTGTTACAGCATTACTATTTCAGCATAAGTGAATGTAGCCACCAGGACTGCATGTATTGGCAAAATTTACAAGTGTACTTGAATCATTAAAGGAAATAGTTCACCTTGGAATTTTTTCTTCCCAAACATGAATTGATATTGTTTAGTACAATTTATTTTTATCTTGTTGAAAATGGCCTTATATCGTGCCGATTCAGGACAGAAGGCCATAAATTATTATTGTTTATCAAAACTATATGCATACTCTCTGAGTCAGAGTCCTGACGTCACACAAATTTATAAAATGGTTCAGCCAATCAGATTTGAAAGTAGTCGCGTAAGGATAGGCTCACATTAGATGTGCCAACCGGCAGCCGGCAGTTTGCTTGCTAGCACTAGCTGCAAGCTGATTGGCTGATGGTATAGCCTCTGCCCAGGCTAGAGATCCAGCACCACATTCTTTTACCAACACTGCATTCCCTAGCCAAAAAAAATCAAATATATTCAACTGGAGTCTTTTCAGTCAAGAAAACTTGCAGATAGGGGTTTCCCAACACTGGCTACAAAACTGCTAGCTCAGTTTAAAATGAATGTTGAAGGTGAACTATTTCCTTGAAGAATCATTCAATCTTTTGATTCAATCAGCCTTGGTTTGATGAGGGTTTTGATTCAATAACGATTCACATGGGGAGCAACTCGGCGCAGTGGTAAGATACTTGCCTTCTGTGCCGGGGACCGGGGTTCAATCCCTTGGTGGGCCTCTGAAAAAGTCTGCCTGGCTTCCCATGCCCCTCGGAGCAGGATGAAAGTTCCAATTAGCACCTTGGTCCCAAGAGGATACGGTGCTTGGTCCACAAACCAAACCAAACCAATCACGATTCATGAATCAAAAGATCTGGTGGTGAATCAATTACTTTTTTATTCAAGGAATTTTGATTAAATGATTCCAATTGAATCAATCAAATGTCAAATCAATAACCAGACTGGACCCTATGCTAAAAACCAAGATCAAACTCAAAAGTTTCTCATTCCACACTTTTCATGATGCTCCATTCACCATTGTTCCTGAGAAGTGAAAATAAGCCAGACAAGCAAAAACTTGAACACTCTAATACCATATGCATCCACTCACCTTTGATGTGAGATTGAAATTCATGCGGACAGCTGTAAGCCTGTGAACAACTGAACCATGGCTGTATAAACCAACTAAACTGAGAGCACGGTCATAGATACACTGAGAGCGAGACGTCAGAGCAGTTCAAGGCCGTAGACAAGATAACTATAACTAACAGGTAGGTCGGAGGTTTGAATCAAGCCCAATAAATGGCAGTAATATCATGAGACATTTCTGGCGCTGGAGAGACGTTTGTTAAACTGCGTTGTTTACTTGTGTTTTGCCATACGCTCGAGGAGCGTCTTGCGGTGTGGGGATGAGGTTGCGTTCCTTGAATTGATTTATGCTAACTTCTTGAAATTGTTAACGTTCATAGATACATATACACAGTCAAATCCTTATGCTAATTTATTAACCAAGACGCGGCTCGTATTGATACTTAGCTATCCAGTTGTTCCGCAATCCAGACATGTTGATACGATTGCACATTTTCTGAAACATGCTAATGTGATAGTAGGTAACAACTAACAAGTGAGACTGGGAAGAACAGGATAAATTATAAAAGAAAGCAACATGATCACAGGCTTGTCTACAAGATACCATGCAAGAGATGTACAAAGCCATATGGTGGAACTGGAAGTTGGAAGAAGTTTGAACACCAGGCTAATGGAGCACAGGAAATAAATTCAATATCAGAAACCCAAAACAATAGTGAAACATAGTCATGATTCATGAATGTGGAACTATACCCAGTTGGGAAGGTGCAAGGAGTATTAAAGATAATATAGACGAGAAAACAAGAATTACGCTTGAAACTGCAGTGCTTGAAGTCTGCATTTATGAATCTGAAGGGCGAAGATTGGAAGAATAACTATCTGAAATTGCTTCATTTTGTTTTTCTCAATACATAAATTAGATGTCTAACATGTGATTGCTTTGCCTGATGCCTCTTACGAGACTAATAGGTGAAACAATATCATGTGATGTGAATGAACTTTGAATGTATGTTTGTGGTGTCAATCATCTATTGTTTTGTATGTCCTATTTTTAATGACCAACTGAAGAAGTATCAATATGAATTATGAAGTGTGTCTTGGTCAATAAATTAATATGATGAGTTTACTGCTTATTCTGGAAACACTTGGGCGGCTAAATAGTGTATGAAGAAGAAAAAAACATCAATACTTTTTCTGATATTGTACCTATTATTGTATCAAGTATGATACACGATATTAGCTTGAGCACATCCTTGGGTGGATAGGATATCGATTCTAGAATATATTTGAGGAGGATTTAAGCTATCCTTAGTTTTTATTCCTGTATATAAGGAGATTATCATTTAACATATTATCCTGGTTACAATTAATGTGTGCTATGACTACCATTTACTGCCAAGTGCCACTCCGGCACTTACATTCTGACACCAACACCTATCCACATTCATCAACCATTTTGAGCATCTGTGATTTGAGCCATTGTGATTTCCATATTTCTTACAAACATGTACTAGCTGCTACTCAAATAATTACTGATGTGATATTCTCCATTCTGATCTTTCCACTCCACGTTTATGCATGTTTGGTGCTTATTAGTGCTGGTAAACATCTACTATGGACATTTGTATGCCATGATATGCCAATGTCAGTATTTAGTTCATTATGTTAGTGGGGGGTGGGGTAGGAATGTGTATGTGTGTTGTGAATGTGTTCCCACCTAGATGCATGTGTATGTGTTTGAATGAATGTGTATGTGTTTGTGAATGTGAATGTGTTACCACCTACAATCCACATGCATGTGTATGTGTTTTAATGAATATAATGAATGTGTTTGTGAATGTGAATGTGTTCCCACATAGTACCCTATTCCTCAGGAACACAACATAATGTGTTCATTATAGTGTTGTGGTGGTAGGGGGGGTAAAATGACCCCCCTCTAACCAGACTGGTTATTTATTTGACACTGATTGAATCGATTGGACTTGTTCAATCAAAATTCCTTGAGAGAAAAAATGTTCACCACCAGATCTTTTGATTCATGAATCGTGATTGGATAAAACCCTGCATTGAATAAAAAAATTGCACGATTCTTAACAATTCAAGTACACTGGTAAGTTGTGCAAATACATGCAGATTGCAGTCCCAGTGGCTACATTTAGAGGGATTGAACCCCGATCCCCGGCACAGAAGGCAAGCAGAAAGCAAGTTGGGTATACGAATCAGGAACAACTCGCCACAATGGTTAAGTGCGCCGAGAAGCATGACAATGACTTTGTAAACAAATCGCCAACGCTAAATAGGTCGCCGTCGATGTGCATCGATGAGCTTCCGATTTAAGTGCCAGTTTTGTGTTATTTTTGTTAGTTTTTTTGGGAAAAAAATATTATTTTTCATGATAATTTAAAGCATAGTGTTATATATAGCCACAGACAAATTATACAATACTCCTAATGTTGAAAACAAATGAATATATTTTCAAAAATTGAGGGTCGCAACCACTAACTATGCCGCCGTTGATGTGCATCGATGAGCTTCCGATTTTATTGCCACTTTTTCCAATCGCTGTTAGTTTTAGAAGATCGCCGGGCATATAATCACAACAAGCAGAACGCACAATATATTTTCCACTCCATTGCGTAATAAAACAACACGGGAAAAGCCCGCAGTTTGATGAGGACCAAAAGTACTTGCAAGTACCGGTCGTTAAAAGTGTGGAACGCTTATCAACTTTAACTTGAAATATCTTTCGGTAGGAAAGTTTTCATGCAAAATGTGATGAATTTACAATATATTTTGGTCTCGTCTGGCGATTTCAAGTGCTAACTCCATTTTTGTGGGAAAAGGTCATTATTTCCCTTTAAGCCACATAGATGTTCAAACAATTCTCTTGGAAATTGATACAATATTGCTTTATAAGTGCATAATTTTTGTTGTATCCCTTGGCTCACCTGAATCCGTTTTTTTTAAAACTCAAATTAAAATCACTGTATCAAAATATTGATGCAGTAACAGCGTGGGTGAATAATTTTGTTTACAAATACTTTTTCGTAATAATTGCATGTAATTACATTACAAAATTAATTTTATTTACTTACAAAATATAAACTTGAAAATTTAAAAAGGTTATCCTAAGAAAATGACAGAAACATATTTGATGTAATTTGTCGCCACGTGATGGCGTCTCAATCTTTCCCGAAAAAAACTTACGTAAACAATTTGAGTTGTGACCGAGGTGGATGGAGTTAACAGTTGTGCATCAGATGGTGTGGTTATTTTAGGAGACTGGCCATTTTCCATGGGGACTAGGTGGTTTTAGTGAAATGTTGTCAATAATTGTGTCCATTTTTGTTATCCTTAAGGGGAATGTTCCGCCTTTGTATTGGTTTTGAACTGAGATAGCCATTATCTTTGGCTGTTATTGAAATGTCGAAAATACTAAGGTTATTTTCCCCCAAACCTAGCCGTTTTTAAGCAATTTAATTTCCCATTTGCAAAATGGGATCTAGGTTAGTGCCGCCGCTGATTGGCTGACAGCCACTTTGTCAACCAATCAGCGGCGGTCTATAGCGGCAGCAGCGGCCGTCTATGATGTCATCCCAAATTTAAAACCTGAATTTTTTATAAAGTTAGTGACTTTTCGAGATAAAAAATATCCCCATCGTTTTCAGCAGCACTAACTTCATATTTTCGACTACAACCAGCGTATATTTGACAACTTTCAGAAAGGTGAAACATTCCCTTTAAAGGGATGTTGCCACTTCCGGAGGATTTCTAAAAAGCAACTTAAATGAATGGTGGGGATCAAGAATCGTGTAGCTCAAGCTCAAACTTGCTCCTGCAGCACCTAAAGCAGGGTATCGGCAATTGATGTTTTATTCATTTCTGACTCCGAAACGTTGGTCCCAGCTGTGCTCAGTACTAGATTCATGATGGCCGCTCTCATCCAGGTTGGCTGTGAAATTGGCGCCTGCCCAAAGCCGAAGCGTCCAAATTCGCCGAGACTTGACCTTGAGAAGTCTATCTGTGTAATAAGGTATTGGTCACAAATCTACGGCCCCAAAGTGGAGCCATAGCCATTATTGCTGTTTTATTCATGTTTTATTATGGAAGAGGCTATGATTGTTGAACATAAATAACTGTATACGCATTTTAATTTTAAAGTGCACTGACGAATGGTGATGTTGAGTTTGCAATCTTCAAAAGCAAATCATAGCCCGCAAATAAGTGATTCTAAATAGTAATGAGGCGACTCCAATTTTACGAATGTGTGCCAATCATGAGTGGTGCAAATGTATGTTTTGATCTAATGGGGGGGGGGAGTTTCGGGAACCAAATTTGGCAGGTGAAATCGGACACGCTTAATCTACCGATACACACCAAAAACTCCATATTGGCCTGCGAGGTGGCAATATCCCTTTAAGTACAGCCGCCTATGACAATCTCCGCCCACTTTGCATACAAAAATTGACGCGTCAATAAATTGATTTTTTTGGACCTATAGTGCCAGCAACTGAATGGCAATTGTGCAATCAAAACAAAACACTATAGGTATGTGCCTAGGTGAGATAGGTACTTCTAGCTCAAATATTATCAGAAGTATCTGTCCTCTCCCGGATTTTCTCAATAACCTGAAAACTATGATTACGAGCGAGCGCGAGGCGCTCGCTCTTCTTTCCGTGGTGTATGGGAAAAATCTGATTATGAGCGACCCGGCCCGGCCCAATCCGTGGCGACGCTTTTGAGAAGCTCATCTCTGCAACCGCACGTCCGATTGACTAGCGGACATCTTTGCTGAGCAGCCCCATCTAACCTACCCTGTTTGAGACCAGTGCCGACTCATGTGGGTGACTACCACTGCGCGTGCCGCGTGCCGCGTGCCGCGTGAGGGGTGTTGAAAAGTATTTTCTCGCAATAACTCCGCAACGGCTGGGGAGATTATGTGCAAATTTCGTGTGTGGTTAGGCACACCTCAGCCGCCACTTTCACACAACTCAGGGGTGGGGTGACTGCACGTGCGCACGTGCACACCCCTATTCTATATCTCAGGAACGGCTGAGCCGATTGTGTTCAAATTTCGTGTGTGGTTAGGGACCTCTCATGCGCCAGTTTCCCACAAGTCAGGGGTGGGTGGCTCTGCACGTGCGCACGTGCACACCCCTCTTCTGTATCTCAGGAACGGCTGAGCCGATTGTGTTCAAATTTGGTGTGTGGTTAGGGACCTCTCAGCCGCCGCCTTTCCACAAGTCGGGGTGGGGTGGCTTTGCACGTGCGCACGTGCACACCCCTATTCTATATCTCTGCAACGGCTGAGCCGATTGTGTTCAAATTTGGTGTGTGGTTAGGGACCTCTCAGCCTCCACTTTCCCACAAGTCAAAGGTGGGTGCCTCTGCACGTGCGCACGTGTGCATTTTTTTTGTATCTCAGAAACTACTTGCCCGATTGATTTGAAATTGCCCATACATTTCCTTCGTGCTCGCTCATTCATCGCCAACTACGGCGCCCTACTGATATCTATCAACGTGAAACTTGCAGTACCTTATGCTGCATCAAGCCTAAGTCCTCTCAATAACTCAATGAAATTAATGTAGTATTTTCGGAGATAATGACGTTTTAATGATGTCATGTCATGCCATTTTTGGGGAAAAAAACGATAAATGTTTGGGAAATCGTTGAAAATAGAGTTTTGAAACAAATTGCAAATAAAAACGTCAAAAGAAATGAAATTACATTTTTTCTCTCTTGAAATTGGCTATCTCGGATTTGCGAAATTTTGGGTTTTTGAACCCCAAAAATGAAGAAAAAAAACGATTTTTTGTGAATTTGAAAAGTGAATTTCTTAAGCTCGAGTACCAAAATTAGGTGAATGGCCCAAATCCGCGGAGGAAAAAAATGGGGGTACCTTTTTGCTTCAAACAGTTGGCCCCCCAAAACCGACGGCTGGATCCGCCAGTGCATCTGCAGACAAGTAAACATCAGCAAACAGATGATGATATGCAACTGTACTTATGCATGCACCATGCGTACTTACCGACTCGTGTCAATTGTCCATGTCTGATGACAAATGTGAATGTCTTGGCATATTTGGTAAATGTGACCTATTTCTTTTGAAGTACCTAAATCCTTCCTCTCAGTACTATATCTGAGTGCTCACTTCGCATTATTTAATAGCTGTTTAATTTGTGTATTTTGAGAGTCGAAAGGTTAAAGAGATATTGCCACCTCCGGAGGATTTCTAAAAAGCAACTTAAATTAGTGGTGGGGATCAACAATCTTATATGTTCCAGCTCAAACTTGCTCCTGCAGCACCTAAAGCAGGGAGGGTATCGACATTTTTTTCTGACTCCAAAAAGTACAGCTGTGCTCAGTACTATTCATGATGGCCGCTCTCATCCAGTTTGGCTGTGAAATTGGCGCCCGCCCAAAGCCGAAGCGTCCGAATTCGCCGAGACTTGACATTGAAAAGTCTATCTGTGTTATAAGGCATTGGTCACAAATCTCCTACGGCCCCAAAGTCGAGCCATAGCCATTCTTGCTGTTTTGTTCATGTTTTATTATGAAAGAGGCTATTGTTGTTGAAAATATAATTAACTGTATACGCATTTTAGTTTTAAAGTGCACTGACGGAATGGCGATGTTGAGTTTTCAATATTCAAAAGCAAATCATAGTCCTCAAATAAGTGATTCTAAATAGTGATGAGGCGACTCAAATTTTACGAATGTGTGCCAATCATGAGTGGTGCAAATGTATTTTGTGATATAATGGGGGGGAGTTTCGGGAACCAAATTTTGCAGGTGAAATCGGACACGCTTAATCTACCGATACACACCAAAAACTCCATATTGGCCTGCGAGGTGGCAATATCCCTTTAATGTGCCATATGCTCCAGGGAAATTCGCCACTTCCAATAATCTGCCCATTGGGAACTGTGTACAGACACGGACTATCCTGGAAACAAAATCAGATATGCTGATAATTGAGCTGAAATTTGTTCATATATGAGCATTACCCTTGGTATTGATGCTTGAACAAATGAGGCAAATGCTGTCATGCATATTGCATTCGTGGTCTTATTACCGAGCGGGATTACCGAGCGGGCGCGAAGCGCCCGTGAGGTTTCTCGTCAACTTGCTAGACAAATTTACATTTGACCCGGCCTGAACCGGCCCGACACGGCCCGACACGGCTGTGCAGACGCCTTTCGGAAGCTAGTTACTTTGCAACCACTGCTCCGATTGAGATCGGGTTTTCACCCTTGGATAGGACCATCAAATACATTTTGATTTGGTATGGTGCGTTCTGATAGGGGTCGTACCACAGCGCGTGGCACACGCAAACTTAGAAATGAACAAATCATTCTTGATCAAAAATGGCATTATTAATCTGAGCATTAGTTTTGTATACGCTGAAGCATGCAGCGCTCAGGACGTACTCCCTTTTGGCGGATTCGAGAAAGGAGATCATGAACAATTTAATAAATTTTAATTGCTATGTTGGCATGCATGGAGGCCTGACAATTTTTATGAAGGACTAAAAGGACTATGTGTTCTACCACGTGTGCTCCCATACCGCTGCATATTTCAAACCTGTTTTAGCTTTACCAGAGCGCGCCCGCTCGGTCATCGCCCAAAAAGGCGTGTTACTGGTCTTACAAGACAAAGTTACATTTGACCCAACCCGGCCGTACAGACGCTTTTCGGAAGCTAATAACTTTGCAACCACTGCTCCGATTGAGATCGGGTTTTCGCCATTGGATGGGACCATCAAATCAATTTTGATTTTGGTATGGTGCGTTCTGATAGGGGTGGTACCACAGCGCGTGCCACACGCAAACGTCTGACTGAACACAAATAATTCCAAAAATGGCATTATTAATCTAAGCATTAATTTATTTATACGCTGAAGCATGCAACGCTCAGGACGTACTCCCTTTTGGCGGATTCGAAAAAGGAGATCAGGAACAACTTAATAAAACTTAATTGTTATGTTGGCATGCATGGAGGCCTAGCAATTTTTATGGAGGACGCACTATGTGTTACTACGACGTGTGCTCCCGTACCGTTTCATATTTCAAACCTGTTTTAGTTTTACCAGAGCGCGCCCGCTCGGTCATCGCCAAAAAGGACGTTTTACTGGTATTAAATAAATTATATTATGAAATTATATTATAAAATTATATTATATGAAATTATATTATATGAAATTATATTATATGAAATTATATTATATACAATTATATTATATGAAATTATATTACGAAATTATATTTTAACTACAATTTCGGTAAGTTCAGGGGAAAAGAGAGCAAATTTCCAGAAGAAAAAAAATTAAGATCAAAATTATTTGGACCCAAGAAGTCCAGAAAATTTATAAAATTATAACGCTGGAGGTGTGACAATGAGAAATAGCACGGAGTCTACCCTCTCTAGCAAGGTAACTTGACTCTGTGCTCTCTAGCACCGAGTGTTTGGTTTTGTACCATATTTCACAGCTATTTTGTATACAGCTATATTGCACCATATAAGCTGCCTCAGTAGCCGTTTTCACGAAGGATTTACGTTTGGAGCGATTGGGACGTTTGGGGCGATTGGGGCGATTGGGTCTATAGCTCGTAAGAACAAGGCTTTTCCCGGTTATTGTTGGTATCAATCGCAATTTTATGAATTCATGAATAAGTATATGCTCTTACAATGCAATATTTCCCGTTAGTTTGCTTTGAATATTCAAATTCAGGAGAAAATCTGGCAATTTTGTGTTGTGTTAGTTCCTTCTACAAAACATACCGCAAACGCCCTAAAAAGAGGCTAAAAGTATACTAGTATACTAGCTTTGATTAAATAAAATACGCAATTGACAGTTAGTTAGGACAAAATTGAAGATGTTAATGACAAAGAAATATAATACTATGATGAAAAATGCAATAAAATGTCAAAAGCATAGACAGGCATTAATTCATCGTCGCTCCGTCCCGCTGAGATCGTCTAATTTAGAGCGGTAATTTCGTTGGTTTCTGAAAACCGGAACAATCCTTACTCATTTACTTAACCCTATTTGTAACAGGCTCCTGGCTACCCCTATTTGTAACAGGGGGGGGGGGGGGGGGGGGGGGCGGGGGGCGGATTCCGCCCCCCGGAGATCTCGAGATCTACCAGTCCGATTTTCAAAAATGAAACGGTGTTTGGTTCCCCTCAACACAATATACATTTCTAAGTAATAACAAAATCTAATTTTTTGATAGGGGGGCAAAAACCACAAATTTTAGTGGTATTTTTGATCCAACATAGCTTTCATGTTTATCGACCGATTTTAACACAATTAATACGAATCGATAGAGATTGAATTGGAAATTGATATATGACAGTGGCGTTTAAAAATGCAAAAATCATAGGCGTGTGCAGGTCACTCAATATGGGGGTGAAGTAAATGCGTAATAAAACCATTTTTTGATGTTGTTTTTTAATAAATGAAATGGTATGTGATTGTGACATTAGACAAAACAGTTCAAAATCATATTTTTTTGCCATAGGCCGTACCAGGTTAGTGAAAAAGTGGGGTAAAATTGGGAAAAATATTAACCGCAGACAAGTTGCTACCCAGCACTATAAATATGTTACTGATCGTAGATAGTTCCTTTTTGCATGTTGTACTTCATCATAGGCGTATCCAGGATCCAAACTGGGGCGGCTCAACACCTTTTGATAAGTATATTATCCGCTATTATGATACTAACTAGTCAACAGTGACTATTTCACTTACAACTTCAATTAACATTACTTACCCCCCTTGTACCCTACCTGGACTCGCCTATTATCTTATAATCGTTAGTAGAGTAGCCTGTGGTGCGTGTTTCATCCGAAAACTACAGTATGTTATGTCATTGTACGCCCATGCCTCTTAGTTTCCTTGCAATAATATGACCCCCTTTCTTCCATTCCTGAGCGCGCCTCTGAAAAAAATGACTTTATTCCCTTTTCTGGCCTCATATGTGCATATATAATTATAAGCTAACCGTCTATTGCGCCGTTATCGCTGGCATATCGTCATCACCAAGCCAGTCACCCCCCTTTTAATGTGCCTGAACGCGCTCCTGAAACTCTATATGTAGTAAATTATGCAAATAATGGAAGCAGAAGCTATCTTTTACATCTTGATAACTATAAATGCCCCTTACATTGCTCTATTTGCTTCCCGCCAAGCATTGAATACTTCCTGGAAACCCCCCCTGTTCAAGCCCCTGAAACCGCCTCTGCCATGGAATTTTTATGATATTTCATTAACACCAACTAATTTGCACTTGTTGCAATCACCGTGAACCGATGTAACTCCTTCATACTTGAGGCAGTTACGAAGAAACCGTGAAGATCGCATTTCCGTATTATCGCCAAATATCGCCTCCGAACCCACCAAAAACTGTACCCTGGAACCGCCTCTGTTCAGGTTAAGAACTCAAAATTTTGACTCCAAATGCGGTATTCAATTCTATGAAAAGTCCCAAAATTTCATGGGCCTGCTCCCAGCCGTTCTGGAGATATCTGAGAAAAAACATGAGGGGGGGGGGGGGGGGGCGGAATCCGCCCCCCCCTGTTACAAATAGGGTTAAGCAACGAATCACACCAAATGTTCTTGATTTGATCAATTGATTAATTGATGGATCTCATAAAAAGCTGAAAGAACCTCAGCAAAAGCACCAAACCCATGAAACATGCGGGCTTTCTGCAGCCACTGGTACTGAAAACTCAAAAATAGCTGCTCTAGATCGAACGGACGGCATGGCTGGGCGCAGACCACGACTCTGCACATGCGCAACGTGACGTCAGGCGACCGGCTGGCTCGTCGCCATGGTAACGGGCCGGCTGGCGCCGGAGTCACGTGGTCGCCATGGTTACCGGACGGCGGCGCCTGCGCGGAGCCAGCATTCTCGTCATCTTGCAACAAATGATCAAAACGAAATCGCTAATTATCATTAATCCTTGCTATGAAAAAGGAATATGACTGAAAATATGAATGGACTAATTCATCTAGTTTTCATTGAAATAAGCTATTATTCCTGAAAATCATGTCGTTGCAAAATATGACCATTTCCCGAACCCCGCACATCCGGGATTCGAGCAAGATGGAGTCTCACCAAACCCCCCAAACCACCACAGCCATCTGGCATCACCAGAGCTAATTTAAGATGAAATTGTTAATTTTAAGTAAACTATGGTGTTATCATCAAAATGGAATTTCCAGACAAATGCATTAATTCATAAAGTTGCGATTGGTATCAAAAATCACCGGGAAAAGCCGTGTTCTTACGAGTTATAGACCCATTTACCCAAAACGCCCCAATCGCCCCAATCGCCCCAATCGCCCCAAACGCCCCAAACGCCCCAAACACAAAATCCTTCGTGAAAACGGCTAATGTTGTCATGACAATTATACTGGTATTTCATCAAACCCCATAGCAGGCATAGCATGTGGCTCCTCTTGACCTTGAGTGCTCCTGGTTTCCAATGAACATCCTAGATAAAATCAGTCTGCGAGTCGCTTGTGCCCAAAGTAAACTTACTTCAAATGCCAGCCGATTTGCGAATAGCGGAGCTTGATGAGGTCCGAAGCAGGGAAAGCTGTATTTCAAGTGGTAAATAGTATGGGCGGCAGGCGTCCTTTGACCAAGTAGCCAATGCGCAAGTCATCCGGTCGCAAGTAGCACCAGTCATCCGGTCGCTTTTAAGTGCACCGTCATCCTCGACGCCTAAATGTCTGAGTTGAGTACTGGTAGGTACGGTTTAAACAGCAAATCCGGCTAACCGGTCTTCCGGCGACGTTCCTTCACGGCCAGGGAAAGATAATTAAGATATGCAAGGCATGTGCTTGAATCGTTTGCTGGCGGAATGTCTTCGCCTCGGTATGTAGGCGGCTCGAGGACGATGGTCGGCATAATCACACGACTATAAGATATTACGGTATGTAGGCGGCTCGAGGACGATGGTCGGCATAATCACACGACTATAAGAGATTACCGGAGCGGAATTATGTCATTCTGAAGCTGAACGGCGTCCTTGATATCCTGTCTCAGTGGGTGCGTCGCCATGCGTCCTCTTCTCACGGCAGTGCAGCGGTGCGGCGGACGACCGACCAGCGTCGTGCTCGCGCCGAATCGCCAGCTGGTGCCTGCCTGCGCATGCAGGATTTGTTGGTGCGTGTGCCCGCCTGGCACGCCGAGGACACGCTCACTGGAGTGATGCCTGGCACATCTGCGTCTTGGAATCGGCTATCTCCCGTTACATGACGCGTGGCGAATCTGCCACACGAATTTGAATCTGCCACACGTGACCTGAATTTTTGATTAAGACGCTTTAACAAACATTCCACTGATGCGACTGTGCACCGGATCGTCACAACGCACTATGAGTAAAGCTTATGAGTAAAGCTCAGTTTTGGAGATCAAAGATACCACCGACAATCAGACAGCTATGGTCAGTATGACGCAGTAGATGTAGGTCGTTACGCGCAGGTCGTATACAAAACAATATTGTATGGCATTATTGGTATATCGTCAATAATTTGTCAATAGGTCACATACAATCTGCCATTTCCACTGGATTCCACCTGTTTTGCCGGTCGGTGCAGGCGGTCGGCACCGGTTAAACGTGAAACGGCATCTTGAAACGTATGGCATTCCGCGCACACTAGCCAACTGATCACGTTACTAAGGTTTCCGTGTCCCGGTAAGACCAACGGCAATTATTTAAAAATCCAAGTTTTATTTGACTTAACTAACAGAAACTCAGAGATTATAACCGTTAAAGGGACATTCCCACCTTTCTGAAAGTTGTCAAATATACGCCGGTTGTACCCGAAAATATGAAGTAAGTGCTGCTGAAAACGATGGTGATATTTTTTCTCGGAAACTTCACTCAATTTATAATAATCAAGTTTTTAAAATTTGGGTTGATGACGTCATTATTGAGCTAAATAGAGCTATAGATAAATCCTTTACGCTGCCAAAGTTTGGTACAATTTTTGTCAGACAATTCTGGCGATTCAAATACAAGCAGGTACCAGGTAAACTGTGTCGCACTCACTTGACCACCGAAGTCTTGTCACTGAAAGCTCCACATACCACACATCGAATTCTTGGCATCGTTTGAAAATTGCATTAGAGTTTCACCTTATAGAAGTCTAGTTATCCTGATATAACCCACGGTAAATATAATACACCCAGCGATCGAGAAACGAAACGCGTAAATATCTCCAAGGTTTACCTTAAAACAAGTTGACTATCATCACCATTGGGTAAAGAGAGACGACGTCATCGGCTTTAACCCCTATTCAAATACACGTGGGGTTTATTTGTTACAATTGTCAAGACCAAGCTCGAATTTCTTTTCGAATGGACCTATGTGGTTGTTTTAACTGCTACCCTACTTAATTTCAAAGCAAATCCAACAACATGGCTATCTCAACTCAACACTAATGTTAAGGTGGGAATGTCCCTTTAAAGGGACTATCCCACCTTAACATTATATTTGAGTTGAGATAGCCACTTTGATGGCTTGGCATTTAAATGAAGTATGGTAGCAGTTAAAACAACCACAATGATCTAATCAAAAAGATATTCGAGTTTTATTTTGACATCTGTAAAAAAAATAAGGCCCATGTGTAATTGAATAGGGCCTCTAAACCGACAGCGTCGTCTCTCTTTACCCAACTGGTAATGATAGTCGACTTGTTTTAAGGTCAGCCTTGGAATATTTTCGTCTTTCATTTCTCGATCCCCGGGTGGCTCGCAATCTAAGCCAATCTAGACACCGGGTGGTTCGTCTTTTCTGCGCAATAGATGTCGACAAAAAATTGTGCCATACATTTGGCAGCACACAAGATTTCCCTGTTATTAAAATACAAATCATATGACGTCACCAACCCAGCTTTCCGCTTAAAGGGAATAGTTAACCTTTAACATGGAGTTTTGGACTGAGATAGCAGATTTGTAGAGCAGATCTAAAAATAGGTTGTGGTGAAAGAATTACCTCCCTACGTTAAGTAATTTCGACACAGGACTAGTGGGCCCGGTTTCAATTCCGCTGTTCCGGGCCACGATCAGTTCCTTTCGCTCGCCGGCTCGCCGCCGGAGGCAGGTACACTCTCTGGCACGTAGTCTCTGGTCACGACGCCTCGTTAATATCCGCTCAGCCGCCCGGGCGGCGCGGCGGCCTCTTGTCAGAGACTGTACTTGGCGTCAGGCGGAGCGGGGGAGCCGTAACGCCTGCTGCTATCGTACGATTTCTCGTGAAATAGAAAGAGAAACTTACTTTTTTCTCCACATATATCCATCAGTTGTCCAAACCAAAGTCATATTCGTAGTTTTGAGCTCAAGATGCACCGTATGGTTGAACTTCGAGACAACTTTCAAGGTGACCTATTCCCTTTAAAACTAAAAGTTGAATATCTTCCAAGATAAACTTCTTTAAAAAAAAGTTCACTTACATGTTCAGCTGACTTCGCCTGACATGTAGACATACAATTAAGTGTGATTCGACAACTTTAAAAAAGGTGGTACAGTCTCTTTAATTAACCCTCGCCCTACGGGGGCGCTCAGGGGGGCCTGACAGGCCCCCCTGAGGTTTTCTTGAATAACTTTTTACACATGCGGCGCATCTTGCTGAAATTTTTGGTAGCTGAGTTTACAACAATTATACGTATGCTGTAAAAATTTAATTGAAATTTGTTAAGTAGTTTGGGAGATAATCATGTTTTGATGACGTCATGTTGATTAAAAAAAACGCGAAATATTAGACAAATCGTAGAAAACAGAGTTTGAAAGCAAATTGCAAACGCAATTCACCAAAGATACAAAATGACATTCTCTTTAAAATGGCAATCTCGGATTTGCAAAATTTTGGGGTTTTGACCCCTAAAATAAAAACAAAACTAATTTCTTTGGGAAAAATCCCACAAAATCAAAATTTTCAAAGATGTTAGAAACACCGGAATACATGTGAGAGAACTGAGTATGAAAAATACTCTTTCCAAATTTCAAAGAAATATCTTCATTTTTGACTGAGTGATGGCTCCCTAAGTGTAAGAAACTGATGACGTCATTTTACAAAAATACGTTTTTTGACTTTTTTTGACAAGATACCAACAAATAATTACCTTTTCTGTATTTCTGAGCTAAAACTGGTACAGGAACATGCCTTTTTATTTACATTTATCATGTTCTAATTTTGAGGTTTTCTGAAGAGCAAAATCGTTGTTCTGGACGTGGTAAATCCGAGGTTATTCACTTGACCTGGAAGGTCAACCGTTGACCTGAAACCTAAAAATCGCATACTGTTATATTCCTCATATGACAGGCAACATGCTGGTTCTTACCGCATTGCTCTAAGTTGCTTGGTTTGGAAGTTAACAGGGGGCCTGTCAGGCCCCCCCGTAGGGCGAAGGTGAAAAAAGCTGCCGTAGGGCTAGGGTTAACCCTCGCCAGTGCAGGCGGGGGGGGGGGGGGGGGGGTGATGCCACCCCCCTCGGTTTTCAGGAATAACTCGCGTAAATATCAACCGATTGCGATGAAACTGTCGCCTACTTGTGAACAATTTGACACATATTCTGAAGAGAAAAAATAAGTTGTAGGTCACATGACCCTTGACTTTTGACCTGTTTTTCAAGGTCATGTCAGGCGCAACTGGCGACCCGTAGTATTGCTCCTTGTAACTTGTGCAGTTTCATACTGTTTGTTGTTCAGGAGCATATGCACAGGTGTTTCCAGGTGACAGTTGTGGTTTCCATTGATATTGTGACCTCGATTGACCTTTTCAGAGGTCAACCGAGGTCAATGACCTCCGATGGCCTCATATTACTTTTTTGGCTTCTGGCAGTTTCTAGGAAATTTTGTGACGCTGATTTCAAATATGGGATCCATTTTACATAATTATACGTTCCACTGGGGTCATGCGCCCAACAGGTCAATCGAGGTCACTGACCTCAAATGACCTGACATGACCTGACATGACGTTTTTGGAATTTGGCAGTTTCTAGGACATTTGGTGACGCTGATTTCAAATTTGGCACCCATTTAACATAATGATATGCTCATTCGCGATTCTAGCTCGATTAAATTAAATTTATACGCATTTACAATTTGGTTCAATTTTGGGTTCTTGACATGACCTCAGAGGTCACCTAATGACCTAGGAGCTTAAAATCGGGTATCAATGGCTTCCTCTCGTGACAAGCAACACGCTCGTTTTTGAATCGAAGCTCTAGCCCAATTAGGGGTGAAACGCTAGGGGGATTGTACCTCCCCCCCCCCCTGCCCGGTCACGCACTGATCGGACGCTGCACGGGCTGCACGGGTTAACAAACATTGCAATTCCATTACACTCTGGATTGGGGACTTCACTGATAAATTAATCGTGTTTCATAACATTACCTGTTACATTTTGTTTACCGTCAGTCCTGCCCACTCGTCTATAATTTAAATTATTATTATATTAGTTAAGCAAAAAAAAAATGTGTACATATTAGCATATTTCGATGGCAGGTAGGGATGGCATCCGTAGTTTGTATTGGTATTCGGTGATCAGAGGCGCCGCCAGTACCAATACATCGGGATTCTAAAGACGATCCTTTCCGTGCAGCGCCCGTCGCCCATGATGGGCATAGTTTTCAAATTGGAGAAAGCAAGGAGGGATATGTCCACCCGTCGCCCTCCCAGTGTTTGTCGCCCATGTCAGTGATAATTGATACGCACTTAGTCACTAGCGACACACTTGGGCGAAATATCTTTTGCAGCCGCCGAATCATCAAGTCCGGCAATAGTTTAACCTTCGTAAGGTATGTGGTCATAACCCTGAAGCCTCTTGTCACCAGTTCAGATGTTAAGAACCGATTAAGGCCAACCGTTTATTGTCAACGCGACCAAACTAACAAGGTGAGGCGACCCGCCAGACTGACCCCGTCCGAGTTTGGTTTGGTTTGGGTAGGATAAGGCCGCTTCGGTCTACTTGGACCATTGCGCAGCCATGGGATGAAGGAGAAGGGGTAAAGTGGGTCAAAATGGACGCCGACCGGGCAACCGCCCATGGACAGGCCCTTCCCTCGCAGCGCGAAGCTGCAAGGAGAGCCCACGCCATGCAGACGGCTACCACTCCCGGGGGGCAGCTCGAGGCCACCACATGCCCGGTGGCCAGCGACCACCAGACCCGGGATAACGTGGGCGTGACAAAGGATGGAGGACCGGCAATCGGGAGGATCAAAAGGGATCTGCCCGTCCGAGTTTGTTTGTTTTGTTAAATTTTAGGCATTTCGGTCAATATGACCATTGCATGCCTGTGATGAATCATTTGTATTGAAATATGTTTAAGGGTCATAGAAAAATGGCGAGTTTGTTTCGTTTCGAACGAAATATTTAGTAAATAATGAAAAGTAGCCGTAACAGATATGGGTGTTCATTATCGAGTAATGAGGGCAGTGCTAATGTATGGAAGATGTTTTGCATTGGGGTATAAATGTCTGACGAAGGAAATTGGATAATGATCGTTTTCGTATATGTCTTGTCTATATTTATATATTTATATGTGTATATATACATTTATATACCATATACTATATACTATATACTATATGCCATATTATATATTTTACATACTATCTTCTATATACTATATTATACAGTATATATGTCTATATATCTAGCAGAGAGACAAGTCAATGGTGGGCTATTGGTGGAATGTAACGAGGAAACGAGATGGATCGAGCCCGACCCAATGCTACACGTATAGCAGGACGTGTCGGCCGCTCCTGATTCGTGTTAGTACGCTGTGGGGCTTGAGGTGAGGGCTGTATTTTGGGAGTCTGGTCGTCACGGGCCGGTCGTGTGCCGCTCTCCTGCCGGCGGTCTGTATGGGCCGAGCCCAAACGAACCATAGCCTGCGGTGCGAGCCTGTCACGGCCGGGCCGAGTGCTGGCGCACCGGGTCACGGGCGGCGGCTCAAGGGCCGGGGAAGCGGTGGTCGTGGTGCTGGTTTCCACTGTGGCTGGTCTGAGAGGTGCCAACAGTTTGAGGGGAGGGAGCTGAGGTAGGGGCTCAGTTTGAGTTTCACATGTGGCCGTTTGCTTTTTCGCTACCTGTGCGTAGGTCTTGGAAGTCGGAGAGGGCGTCTTGTCTTCTACCGCGCGACGTGCCTGTGGGTATGAAATGTTGGAAGATGCCTTCAGGGCGCAAATCTCTTTCTCCTTCTTCCACATGGGACACTGAGTGGAGGTCACGATGTGGTCTGTGGATCCACAGCTCAGGCACTTGGCTGGTGCAGAACAGGCAGAGCCGTCGTGCGGCGCTGCACCGCACTTGTGGCACCGGGCCTCTTGCTTACAAAATTTGACGCTGTGGCCAAATTTTTGGCATTTGTAGCAGCGAAGGGGGTTCGGGATGTAGACGCGTACGTTGTATCTGAGGTATCCAGCGACTAAAGTAGACGGTAGCGTGGTTGTATGGAACGTGAGGACAAGAAGGCTGGTGTCACGCCTCTGTCCGTCACGGAAAGTTGTTAGACGTCGCACGTGCGAGACTCCTTCTGAGCGGAGACCTTCGAGAATGTCCTCCTCGGACATAAATCTCATCTCCGGGGCGAAAACCGTACCCTGTGTGGTGTTCCGAGCATGGTGCAGCGAGACAGTGACCGCCTTCTCACAGAACTTGGTACACTGTAGCAGTTTTTTTGTTTGTGCGTTAGTCTCGGTCTTGACAACGAGTGTGCCGTTTGCCGGAGTTTCGATCTGGAGAGAGGATGAGCCGCAGATGCCTTTGAGTTGTTTGGTGGGCCAAAACACGTTGATTTTGCGGAACGAGACATTGTCGTCGGTAGGTTTAATCACCAGAAACGAGCCATTGGAATCCAGGTACTGGTCAGAAGTCGTGGTCAATGGTGAGCCAGGGTTCCGTGCGTGGTCAGTAGACAAGCGAGGGTCGGTACCGGGAGTGGAGGCATGGGACGAGCGAGGGTCAGTGCCGGGGGCGGAGGTCATGAACGAGCGAGGTTCGGTGCCGGGGGCAGAGGTCATGGACGAGCGAGGGTCGGTGCCGGGGGCAGAGGTCTGGGACGAGCGAGGATCAGTGACCGTGGAGTCAGAGTCCATTGGGAGATCAGGAGAGGTCAGGTTCGGGTCAGAGTCCGAGACATCTTGTTTTCGGCGCTTTTTCCCCATGACGGGGAAAAAGCAAGCAACGGAGCCGGAAAACAATAAACCGAGTGAGAACGAAACCTAAGCAAAGCAAACTAAGCAACGACAACGACAACGACGATGGAAAACGAGCGGAAGCGTGGAAATCGTACCAAGAATCGGCGAAGGTGCGTGAGCGTGTTTGCGAAGGTCAATCCCGTCCGAGGTCGCGCGGCTCCTTTTATACGGCGGCGGCTGCGCCACCGCCACACTGCGCATGCGCGCCGACCCGCCGGCGCCTCAGTCGCGGCCGCAGTCCGGGTCACGGCGCGGCCCGCACGGCAACACCACAATACGCACGAATATAATCGTTCTCCTTACACCCCTCCCCCCTTAAACATGGGAACATAACATAACAAAGCATAACATAACGTAATCAAACATAACATCACTTCGTTTGGTTCTCCGCAGACGCGCGCCGTCGTGCTACGCCCTGCAGCGCGCTACCTCCGCCGCACATCGCCGTGTTACACTCTTTCAATGTTCATCCGCACCTCACCCACCATGGGAATCTGTCCCCCAGTCGCCGGTAGGCCGCCGCCGTCAGGTGCACACCGTCGCTCCTGAACCACCCGGAGCCGACGCGGTACCCGTCCGCCCCCGCTGTCTTCCTGTTCCGGGAGCAGAGCCGACGGCCCACCGTCAGGAGCCGTCCGTGGCCTGGTCCCGCCTCCGCCTCCTCCTCTCCGGCGCGCACCACGTCGGCCAGCCGGCGCTCCAACTGGAAGGCCGGGGTGGCCTCCCACACCGCGTCCCCATCGACGCATGGGCGCGGCGCCGTGCCGACGATGTATACGTCGTATCGGCGCCGCAGCAGCGCCACGACGCGCATCATTTCCTCCACGAGCCTGTCTGATAGTGACAGGGCGGCGCCAGCAGGGTGACGCGGGTAGACATCGTTTCCCCCTAGCCATATGATGACGGCTAAGGGGGTCAGCCCCGCGTCCGTTGCCGACCGGGCCCAGTCGTCGACTTGGCTCGTCAGCCCACCGACCATGCCGGCCCAAGTGCCGCCCAGCACCGCCCATGACTGAGGATCCCAGGCGTGGTCCCTGGCCCTAAAGTTACCGTGACGGACCAGGGAGTCCCCAACCATCAGGCAGCTCCGTGTCGTGGCGGCTGGTGCCCCGCTGCCGGCTCCAACCACGCGGAGTGTGCAACCGGTCCCGACTGTGGCCGTCCCTCCCGTAGTCCCCGGCTGCAGCTTGCCCCGGCCAGCGGCAGATGCACCGTCGGCACAGACAGCCCCCGGTGGTGTAGGCGAAGCACCACCGTCTACTGTGGCCGTCCCGCCCGCAGTCTCCGGCTGGAGCTTGCCCTGGCCAGCGGCAGGTGCACCGCCGGCACAGACAGCCCTCGGCAGTGCAGGCGAAGCGCCGCCGTCGTTCGCACTCTGTCCCGGGACGACCAAGTTCCAGCCGCCCGACCTCCCGCCTGGGCGGCCGCTTGTCTCCGGGCCAGTCATCCCGCCCCACGTGGTGTCGCCGCCCCCCTCGCCGATCCGCCCGAGGTCCGGCGGATCCATATCTCCACACAGGATTTCATATAATATGTTTCCGGGGGATATGCCCGGTCCGGACTCGGTAGTCGGAAACAGATCGGTCCCCGTGTCCGAGGTGGAAGACAAGAACGAGGATGGAGTGACCACGCTTTGTCCCGCCGCAAGTCTTTTTACTGCAGTCCAGAGGGATTCCACCTCCTTTTTCCTCTGGTCTCTCCCCTCCTCAGGCGTTCTAGCTCCTCATCCATCCCTGAAATCAAATCATCATTAGTGTCATGTCATCACCGTAAAACATTTCAACTCGTACGTGGAGTCGGGGCTTACTATTCCGGGAACCGAATTGGGGGCCGTGAAATCCTTCCTGACCCGGTCACGTATTCGTGTCGTGCGGGCGGACCGACCGTGCCCGTAGCTGTCTTGTTTCGGGCCCGCCTGCCCGCGGAGTAATATGCCATTATTTCTACGGTCTGAGGACTCTCGCGTTCTCTGGCATGCGGCTCGGTATTTTCCTCTGCATGTCCTCTGTTACACCTCTCAGGGATATTTCTCTGGGACGTCCCATCCCGTTCCACAGCTGACTTCAGCTGATTGAAGTGGAGTACCTTCTCCCGGCCGTCCTCGTCGCGTACACGATAAGTAACTCCATGTTCACCACCGAGGCGGCTAATGACTGTTCCCGGTCCTTTATAGTAAAGACCTAATTTGGGCTTCCCGCCCGCTGCAGCTCTGAAGTCACGAATCCAGACGCGATCTCCGATCTCATATAGTTTCCCGCTTGTATGCTTGTCATATCTAGTCGCCGTTTTTACGGCGCTCTCTTGGGTTCTTTTTACGACCGCCCTGTAGGCAGCTGATATGGTCCTGAGGCGTTCCGCCAAGTAGCTGCGGATCGGGACGGCGCTGTCTGGAGATTTCACAGCTGCCTCGAGTGGTGTCCTCGGATTGAAACCATGCAACAGGAAAAATGGGGAGTAGCCTGTGACGCTATGAACAGAGCTGTTGTATGCCATCATGTATGCCTTTATGTCAGCGTCCCAGTTCGACCCTTGGAGATCGGCATACTTGGCTACCATGTCCTTTAGCGTTCCACCATCCCATTGCTTTCCGGATGGTAGGGCGTCGTCCTTGTCTTTTGAATGCCAAGCCGCCTGCACATCTGTTGAAACAACTCGGATTCAAATTGGCCTCCCTGGTCCGAATGAATCTTGTCTGGCACTCCCATGTCGTATATCCAGTCGAGAAGTACCGTGGTCACGGTCTCGGCATCCTGCCGTTTAACTGGGTACACCCTCACGAACTTCTAAAAATAGTCCATGATGACTACCGCATATCTGTTGCCGGCGGCTGATACTGGCATCTCCGTGATGTCGATGGCGATTCTGTGGAATGGCCGGCTGGTCACGTCGTTCATCATAGGGGCTCGTCTCTTTGGTGCTGGACGGTGTCGACGCTGGCAAAGACTGCACGAGCTGCAGTATCGGCGAATGTCTGCGTACATGCCTGGCCAAAGGAAGTGCTGCCGTACTCTTTCTGTGGTGCGCCTTCGTCCAAAGTGCCCTGACGTGGGATGATCGTGCGCGAGTTTCAGTATTTCGGTTTGCATAGGTTTAGGTACGAGGGCTCGGAAGCCACACTTTGTCTTCATACCGACTTAAACCTGCTTCAATCCCGATTTGTGTCCAACTGTCATGTAGTAGTTCCCACTCAGCCAGCGGTCGTTCGGGTGCGCCTATCTTGCGGTTTAGGCAGGCCTGCCGTATGTGACCTACTACGTCATCTTCCTGATGTGCTCTTGCAAGATTCGAATCTCCCGGTATTTCAGAGGAAAGGCATCCCGCCTGTGGCTCCTCTGTTGTCTGTTTCACCCTCTTCTGCTGTGCGGTAGAAACTGCTTCAGCTACCTCGGGTACACCACCCGGGTAACTAGGCAGCCCGCCCTCGAGACCCAGATTCATCCCTTTGTTACTGTCTCGTCTGTCCGTCCCGTCAGTTCCACGTGTCGTGGGTCGTGGTGCCTTTTCCATCTGTACTTGTGCTTTTGGCTTGAAGCGCGCTCCTCTCTCCTGACATTTCCAGTCGCCGGCTGCTGTCGCGACATGGCGTCGGCGTTACCGTACTCCCGCCCCGGTCGTGCGACCACTCGGAGCTGATAGGAGCTCAGCTCGATAGCCCAACGCCCACGCCTCCCTGTTCCGTCTCGTTCCGCGTCGATGGACTTCGGGACACCTGCGAGGGGTTTATGGTCTGTCACCACCTCGAATTCTGCTCCAACGGTGTACTGATTGAACCGTCGGACTGCATGAACGATAGCCCAAAGCTCTTTATCATACGTCGGCCATCTACGCTGTTGCTTTGACAATACTTTACTGTCATAAGCGATGACCTTTTCTGTGTCACCCTGGCGTTCAGTCAGGACTGACCCAACCGCCGAGTCGCACGCATCAGTGTACAGAACGAAGGTGTCACGGAAAGTTGGAAGCGACAGGACGGGGGCGACGTGAGCGCGCTCTTCAAACCAGTGAAAGCTTCCTTTGCCTTCGGAGGCCACGACAGACGGTAACCCACCATCTTTGCCTCCCGCAGTGGTTTGCTAAGCTCCATATAGTGTGGGACAAAACGGCTGTAGTATCCACACAAACCCAGGAAGCTTTTCATCTCGTCCTCTGTCTTCGGCTGATCCCAGTCCAGCACCTTCTGGATATTGTTCGGGTCAGGCAAGAGCCCCTCCTGGGTGACCCGGTGTCCCAGGAACGTGACCTCTCGTTTTGCCAGGCGACACTTTTATGGTTTTAGTTTCAACTTTGCGCCTCGGATTATTTCGAAGACGTCGCAGAGCGTTGAGAGCTGCTCTTTCTCGGTTTTGCTGAAGATGATGTCATCTAAATACACCAGGCAACGCTTCGCATCCAGGCCGGCGAGAACCAGCTCCATCAGTCGCTGGAATGTGGCACCGGCGTTCTTGAGACCCATCGCCATCACTCTGAACTGTTGGAGGCCCCGACCCGTTGAGAATGCTGTCTTCTCGCGGTCTTCGGCCGCAAGCGGGACCTGCCAATAACCCGTCGCCATGTCCAGGGTTGTGAACCAGGTTGCCCCCGCTAATGTGTCCAGCGCCTCGTCTACTCTTGGTAGAGGGTGGGCACATCCACGAGTCACGCTGTTAACGGCGCGGAGGTCCACCCAGAAACGAAAACTCCCGTCCTTCTTCCGTGCGAGAACGACTGGGGAGCACCACGGGCTTGTGCTTTCTTCGATAATCCCGTCTTTCAGCATTTGGGCCATCTGTTCTTCCACCTGCTCTCGAATTTTTACTGGAACTCGCCTTGGTCTCTGTCTGACGGGATTAGCCTCTCCTGTGTCGATGTGGTGCTCTACTAGATCTGTATCACCAATATCCCCAGAATGCTGACTGAAGATATCAGAATACTCTCTGACAATCGACTTGAGCTTTTCTTTGCCGTCATCTGACAAGTCGGAGTCATCGATATCGAGCATTTCAGTTGCCGGCGTTTGTTTCGATCGGTGGCTTATTCTTGGCTCAGAGCTCCCCTCGTCTTCATCGTCATCGTCGATTCCGTCAACGTCGTCTGTGGTCGAACAAAATTGGTACTCGCACGTGCTGTCGTCGACAGCATCATAGAACGTGCCCAGATCGCTGCCCCTCAGAACGCGAACTTCCTCAGTTCCGAAATTCGCCAACATAATGAGGACGTTCCCGCCCCCATCGATCGCGACGAGTACCCTTGGAGTCAGGAGTCCCTCCTGCTCCGCTGTCGTAGTCGGTTCAAAAATACCAGGGGTGCCGGCCACATCGTTTCTCGTACCGTCGACTCGTTCCAGCTTACCAGAAACGATGCACTCTGATCGGGCAGGGACAGTTACGGTCGAAACCAGTCGGACTCGAGCACGCCTGGGACACACCTGTTCCCTGGTTGGCAGAGGGATAGTCATCCCCCCTATCGTTACCGTCCCGGCGTCGTCGTCAACGATGGTACGATGTGCGCAGCTGAAGTCACGTCCCAGTATCACGTCGTAGACGAGATCGTCCACCACTGTCACCGTCGAACACCGAAAATGGACCCCGTTTATACCAATTGGTAAGTTTTCCAACTCTCCTGCTATTCGGAGGGAGCCCCCTCCCGCTCCGACGGCGACTCGCCCGTTTGGTCTGAGCGCTGTGTTTTTCAGAACCTGGAGTCCATCGTAGAAGCCACGGCGCATCATGGTAATTTTTTTACCATGATGTGGGCGCACCTGTATCCACCAGCGCCCACGTTGGACTGCCGTGAATCGTAGCCTTTACGGCCACTGCCGTCAGAGGAGACGCGTTGGGAGAGGTCGGAGTCTGCCCTGTGGCTCCGACCCGTCCTAGTCTTCCGGGTGCGTGGCCATCCGTTGCTCGAAATGACGGGGACCCGTCCCAGGACTATCATTGGCGGGTATACCACCCGGGAAATGCTGGCATTCCGCCATCCAGTGACCACGCTGTCCACAGCATAGGCAGCTAGGAATCCTCTGTCCGCTCGCACCAGCCGACATTGGAGCCGGACAGTCGCGTCTCATATGTCCCTGAGCCCCGCACCCAAAGCACTGAACTGCCGGGGGCGCACGAGTACGCTGAGTGCAATCTCGTTGAAAATGCCCCGGCGTTCCACAGCGATAGCAGCGTGGCAGTCGTCGTGGTCTTCCCAAGCCACCCCTTGACTCTGTTGATGACGCGATTGCAGCCACCGACTCAGCATTTCACGCAGCCGGGTTTCAATGGCGGTTATTCTGTCGTTACTCTCTTGCGTTACGTCGTTGCCGCCCACGACCGTGACGCTGTCGCCTGTAACTGCAGGGCATTGTGCATCCGCCCCACCCGCGTTGTTGAACTGACTTCTCATAGTGAGCACGGCATTCCTGTTCCTCTCGAATTCCTTACTGACGCGCACCGCCTCAGTCAGAGTTTGGATGTCTTGACTGGTTAACTTATCTTGTAGTCGGGCGTCACGCAGACCGCAGATGAAACGACCGCACTGGAATCCCTCCAGAACGTCGTTTCCGCCAACGGAATCTGGATACGCCAGTGCACCCAGTTCTCTGATCCTTGCCGCAAAATTCTCGACTGACTCAGAGGGAGGCTGGCGAATTTTGCCAAGTTCGGCGTGAGCCTGCAGAGCGCTCACTTGTCTCCCAAATCTGGCGCCCAAGGCTTTTACTACGGAGGCGTATTCTTTCCGCAATTTTGAAGAGAGTGATGCGAACGCATCGAGTGCAATGCCATCCAACAGGCCCACAAGCACCGAGAGGCGATCCTCGGCTTCCATGCGTTCTGTCGAGGCTTCGAAGCGGCAGAGCCATTTCTCCCACACTTCTCCAGAGACTCCGCTAAACTTTGGTGACCGAGCCAGGAGTAATGCTGCCGGGTCCATGGTCTTCCCGACCATACATATAGGTTATGTCAGACGATAGAAGGACGAGGGGACGGGTAAGAGGTAACAAGAGAGTTCCTTTCTTCCGGGGTTTCGAACTTCAGATGGCTAATTATTACGAGAGAGTACCTCTCCCTTATAATTCAGAATTGCAGAATTGCAGTTTACATCTGATATCTCGATTATCATATATGACACATACGAGTCGATTCCTAACCCGACCGGACTCACCTCACAGATCTTGAAATCCAGATGACCGGCAACCACGTGTTCCGCTTCACTTCTGATTGCACACTCCCAGCACACTGTTCCTATATGATAGCAATGTATAAACGGTCGGCCGCAATAGGTACGTTAAACTTCCTGGTCCTACCGACCGCGCCAATAATGTTAAGAACCGATTAAGGCCAACCGTTTATTGTCACAACGCGACCAAACTAACAAGGTGAGGCGACCGGCCAGACTGACACCGCCCGAGGTTTAAGGTTTGGGTAGGATAAGGCCGCTTCGGTCTACTTGGACCATTGCGCAGCCATGGGATGAAGGAGAAGGGGTAAAGTGGGTCAAAATGGACGCCGACCGGGCAACCGTCCATGAACAGGCCCTTCCCCGCAGTGCGAAGCTGCGAGGAGAGCCCACGCCATGCAGACGGCCACCACTCCCGGGGGGCAGCTCGAGGCCACCACATGCCCGGTGGCCAGCGACCACCAGACCCGGGGTAACGTGGCGTGACAAAGGATGGAGGACCGGCAGTCGGGAGGATCAAAAGGGATCTGCCCGCCCGAGTTTTTTTGTTTTGGTTTGGGGAGGATAAGGCCGCTTCGGTCTACTTGGACCATTGCGCAGCCATGGGATGAAGGAGAAGGGGTAAAGTGGGTCAAAATGGACGCGACCGGGCACCCGCCCATGGGCAGGCCCTTCCCTCGCAGCGCGAAGCTGCGAGGAGAGCCCACGCCATGCAGACGGCCACCACTCCCATGGTCTTCCCGACATTATATGTATGGTCGGGAAGACCATGGACCCGGCTGCATTACTCCTGGCTCGGTCACCAAAGTTTAGCGGAGTCTCTGGAGAAGTGTGGGAGAAAAGGAGCAGCCCGAGTTTTTTTTTTTACCCGGACCGGCCTATAGCCATTTCCCGGGTTTGGGGAAATTACTTCTGGCAATTTGCCAGGCAAAGAGTTACGTTAGTCGGTTTATTGGAACCCGAGCAAGCAAGGGAATAGGGTAGCTATTTTACGTTAAAGGGAAATAATGACCTTTTTCCACAAAAATGGAGTTAGCACTTGAAATCGCCAGACGAGACCAAAATATATTGTAAATTCATCACATTTTGCATGAAAACTTTCCTACCGAAAGATATTTCAAGTTAAAGTTGATAGGCGTTCCACACTTTTAACGACCGGTACTTGCAAGTACTTTTGGTCCTCATCAAACTGCAGGCTTTTCCCGTATTGTTTTTGTACGCAATGGAGTGGAAAATATATTGTGCGTTCTGCTTGTTGTGATTATATGCCCGGCGATCTTCTAAAACTAACAGCGATTGGAAAAAGTGGCAATAAAATCGGAAGCTCATCGATGCACATCAACGGCGGCATAGTTAGTGGTTGCGACCCTCAATTTTTGAAAATAAATTCATTTGTTTTCAACATTAGGAGTATTGTATAATTTGTCTGTGGCTGTATATAACATATGCTTTATATTATCATGAAAAACAATAATTTTTCCCCAAAAAACTAACAAACAATAACACAAAACTGGCAATTAAATCGGAAGCTCATCGATGCACATCGACGGCGACCTATTTAGCGTCGGCGATTTGTTTACAAATCATTGTCATGCTTTTCGGCGCACTTAACCATTGTGGCGAGTTGTTGCTAGTAGCGCTTTCGTTCTCCATGGCAACCAGGCGTGAGCCAATGAAAAGCCAGAACGTATTCCCTTTCTGGCTTTTGATTGGCTGACGCCTGGTTGCCATGGAGAACGAAAGCGCTACTAGCGTGTGTCCGAGCAGCGCTCAGTTTGATCGGAAATGTCACAGAGCCTCCACAAATGCCGCAATCGATGTAAACAATGGTAGGGAAGGGCGAATTTGTCAATGACCTTCATGAAGTACACAAGGTACTTGTTTTGTATTTTTCCCAAACTTACGTCTTCGAATTTGGGAATAATTTTATTTAATTCTTAAATTTAAATAAAATGATTTTAAAACCATAGCGGTAGCCTATGAAATTGTTGCTAACAAAATAAAAAGGTCATTATTTCCCTTTAATTAATTACGTCAACCGGTTTATGTAGACCCGGAAAATTTATTGTTCAAGTAAATATAATATCTAACATTACGTTAAGTATTTCGTTCAAGGTCAAATATAATATCTATCATTACGTTAAGTATTTCGTTCAAGGTCAAAAATAAGTCAAACACGAGACACACATGCATACATATTTTTATTACAATACACTTGTACAATGTCAGTGTTGATGGAGCCGTGGGGGTGCCGTCATTGCCACAACGGGAGACTGTTGCCAGTCTCCCTGGCTCCGGCGCCTCGGCGAGACCTGGTTGTGGGGTGTATTTAGCTGGGCGAAAAGTCCTGAATAATAAAAAACCCAGCGTCTAAGGCAAAGGGGAAAAAACCTGCGCGGTGGGCCAAAAATGCGCAAGGCCAAAAAACCCTGTTATATTTGATGAGCTAAACGTGTTTGGTAGAGATAATCTAAGAGGAGACCTATCAATTCAGGATAACTATCACCTAACAGTGTTTGAAGATTTAATGTGATGCCATTTTGTTGTGTGTAATTAATAATGTTCTGTCGTTTATCGTTGTGTACTGGGCAAGTAAGAAGTAAGTGCTTGATTGTGTAGCGCGGATAACCTGGGCAATGTTGGCAATTTGGTGGCGGGAGATTCTCCATAATATAATAATGAGTAATTTTTGTATGACCGAGACGGAGGCGCGCCAAAATTACCTCCTTCTCTCTACAATTCTGGTGACTAGATATAAAATGTTGGACTTTTGGCTTGATTGGATAAAGATGAAAATGCGGAGCGGCGTCCCACTCGCTCTGGCGCAGTATGCTAAGTTGAGAATTAATATAATTTAACACGTCTGATACTGGGCTTGGAAGTTGGTTTACTGAAGGTAATTCTAGGCTCAATTTCGCAAGTCTGTCGGCTTCCTCGTTTCCCGGGATACCTGCGTGTCCTGGGATCCAGAGGAATTTAATACTATTGTTTTTACTGTTTAAATACTTGATTAGCTGTCTGATTTTAAATACTATCGGGTTTCTACAGTCACTAATCGAGGAAATGGCCGTGAGCGAGGCGGACGAGTCTGTGCAAATGACTACTTCCTTAAGTTTTTCTTTTCTGACATATATTAATGCTAATAAAATGGATGACAATTCCGCTGTGTATACGCTATTTATGTCGGGAAGTCTAAAGTTATTGCTAACTGTGTATGTGTAGAATGCACCACCGGTTCGGCCGTCGCTTCGAGAGCCGTCTGTGTATATGTATGTGTATGTGTTGTGTTGTGCTTTGTGTTCGTTGAAGAGTGTGTGTGTCTCTGCCGCCGTGACTGTGTTTTTGTTGTGTGTGAAGAGGCGGTGTGTGTCTGGTGTTGTGTCGAGCCAGTGAGATGTGAGTGGTGGCGTTGGCATTGTGTTGATGTGTGGAATGTTGAATAGTGCGAGTGTTTGTCTGATTCTGTGACTGATGAGTGGGTGTCGTTTTTGTAGTAGTGTTTGTCGTCTTGTGGGTGCGGGGTGATTTAAGATGTGGAATGTTGGGCGTGTGGGGTGTGAACTTGCTCTGGTGTAGAATCTAAGTAGTGTGTATTTGCGTCGGCGGCAGAGTGTGGGAATGTTTGTGTCGATGTGTAAGTTAGTGGTGTTGGTGGTGCGGCAGGCTCCAGTCACGATCCGCAAGGCAGCGTTTTGGACAGTTTGCAATTTTTTAATTTGTTTGGAACATATGTCATCAAATAAGAATGCGTTATAGTCCAGTACTGGGCGTATCAGGGAAGTATATAGTTGGAGAAGAGTGGCACGATCTGCGCCCCACTCTCGACCAGCCAATGACTTCATAATATTAATTCGTCTCGTACATCTCTGCACTAAATCATTGAAGTGTGGGATGAACGAGAGACGTGTGTAATTCCCAGATACTTGAATGATTTGACGAAAGGGATAATTTGATTGTTGTATTTTAATGGAATGTAGGGTTCCACATATGCAGGTTTCTTTGAAAAAATTAGAGATGCAGATTTACTTGGAGAAATTTCCAGACCCCATTGGTCGCACCATACCTTTATATCAATGAGTACTAGTTGTAACATTTTGCTGGCTTGATCGACACTCGGGTGCGAGAACCACACCGCCAGGTCATCGGCGTACATTGCAAATTTAAGACCTTTGTCGATCTTGTTAATATTACTGAAAATGTCGTTAATCATAATTAAAAATAGGGTCGGGGAGAGGACCGATCCCTGTGGGACACCGTGGTCCTGATTTTGATTTGGAGAATATGTGTTGCCGCACCTTACATTAAAAGTTCTATTTTCTAAAAAGTTTTGGATAAATTTAGCGAGTCGACCTCGAATTCCGGCCTTATGGACCTTTACTAGAAGTGCAGTCTTATTGACTCTGTCAAACGCAGCTCTCAAATCAAGAAAGAGGGCAACTGTGACCTCTCTCCCTCGAAAGCCGCGCTGGACAGAGTCGATAAGACCAACTAAATTGTCCGCAGTGGAGCGACCAGGTCGAAAACCACTTTGGTGTGGGGAAAGTAAATTATTTGATTCAATGTATGTCCTGATGCGTCCATTAACCATGCGTTCGAATAGTTTACATGCACAACTAGTTAGAGAAATAGGGCGATAGCTAGCGGGAGAAGATTTAGGTTTGCGAGGTTTAAGTATAGGAATTAGCGTACTATTATGCCAAGATTCAGGGAAAGTGCCATCAAACCACATGGTATTGAAGGCTGTTAGTAAGTTGGTGAGACCAGTCTCTGTCAAGTTTTTAAAGAAAGAGTAATCAATTTGATCTGGCCCTACAGAAGTTTTACCACATTTACCGATAGCATACGTTAACTCTGAGTTGGTAAAAGGAGAGTTATAGATTTCTACGTTATTAGAGTCAAAGCTAATAGATTGAAATTGATCATTAAGTTGGTTAGTAAAAGTTGGTGTACATTGTTGTGTTGATGATATGCTAGCGTAGTGTTGTGCAAATTGTGTTGCCACCTCTAGGGCAAGCGTGTAAGATGTGTTGTGTATTTGTAAGTGTGGGATTTTGTATGACGGTGGTCTTTTATTTGAAAACGATTTAATTAATGTCCAAATTTTTGAGAGGGAGGTAAATCGATTAAAGGTAGATGAGAATTCCTGCCAAGATTCTTTTTTTTGCTTTGTCAATGATTGTTTTAGCCAGAGAGCGAGTTTTCCGTACTTCGTGTTCGTTTTCTGCAGTTATACAAGCTTGGAATTTCCGAAATGCTCTTTTCCGGAGGGCGACCGCTCTCTGGCATTCTGTGTTCCACCACGGGGCAGTACGCTGCCTCGGGTGGTGTTGTGTGTGTGCGCGTGTGTGTGGAATGTGTTGGTGAGCTGATGTGAGAATAGTGTTTAAAAAAGTGTTAATGTCGGTCTGGGAGTCTGCGGGGTGACTAGTGTCAATGTGTTTTTGAAAGGAGGACCAGTCGGCTTTGCGAAGGTTCCATCTAGGCAGGGAGTACAAATTTGTCTGTCCTGAAGGGACTTGTAGTTCTAAGTGAATTGGGAAATAATCGCTAAAAAGAGCGTCAGATTGTGCGTTAAATGTAAAAAGAGACGCGATGCGTGGTGTGACGAAGGCGAGATCAATGGCACTGTAGGTCACCTCGCCTCCTGAGTGGTGTATGTGTGTGGGTGACTGATCGTTAAGGAAGACCAAATTATGCCGGTCCAGTAAGTCCAGCATAATTTGGCCTCTGTGGGTGTCCCGGGTGCATCCCCATGTCCGACTATGCGCGTTTAAATCGCCCATAATCAGACACGGGGTGTTAATATTTGTAATAAGCTGGGAAAAGGAATCAATGTCTATGTCCTCAGTCGGACGAAAATAAATAGAGATTAAAGTAAGTTCTAGCTGGGCGATTTTAATATTAACGCCGACTGCGTCTAAGGTTGTTTGAAGGTCGATTTGGTGATGCAAAAGTTGGTTTGAAATAAGCAAAGCCGAGCCGCCTCGGCGCGGTGATGCGTTTACGTTATTTGTATAAAGGCTGTAACCCGATATTTTGAAAGTGTAATGATTAAAGTCGGCGTCAATAAAGTGGGTTTCCTGAACGGCGGCTACTAACGGATTATTATTTAAGACATAATGCTTGAATTGCCCCCAATGGGATATTAATGATCTAACATTCCATTGGAGGACGAATTCTGATTGTTTGTTATTCATCGTGAGTTACTTTCCAGACCACGCCTCGCGGTCGCCCGTGTACGCCTGCAGTGGGAGCGGGAGCGGGGGCGGGAGCGGGGGCGGCTCGACCTATCTGTAGGGAGCTGGGCGGGGCGGAAGGGCTGGAAGCCTGAGTTGCTTTCCTCTGAGAGCAGGGGAGGGGGGGGGGGGAGGAGGGGCGGGAGGGCGGGGAGAGGGAGCGGCGGGGGGGGGGGGGGGGCGGGGAGATGGAGCGGCTGGAGGGCGGGGAGAGGGAGCGGCGGGAGGGCGGGGAGCGGGAGGGGCGAGACTGGGTGTGGTGGCTGGTCACGCGGCGGGTGACGGCTCGGATGAGAGAGGTGTCCGACTCGCCTGCGGACGAGTCGTCGGAGTCTTCCTCCGTGGACGACCTCGAGGTCTGGGGACCTGAGTCCCGGGACCCGGCTGGGGACTCCGCCAGATGTTCGGCGGGGGTGGGCGTGGGTGCCACTGGGGCACGGCCAGAGTCCGTGTGGGACTTGGCTTGGGAGGGGCAGGACGGGCAGGACACTGGGTCTGCCTTTGGCGGCCGCTCGCGGGGGCGCTCTGCCTGAGCAGCCGGCGGCACCGGTGGGGAGGACCCGCGTGGGGTCCGACGGGGAGAGGGCGTGGTTCGGGTGGGAGTGATGCGGGTCGGGGTTGGCAGCAGCGGCCATACGCTGGGAGCCAGTGCTGGGATGGGAGGCGGCGCGATCGGGGTCGCCCGTCGGGCCTTGGCCTCATCGACCACTGCCTGTCGGGCCGGGCAGTCCCGGGACCACGCTGCGTGGGGTCCGCCGCACGACACGCAGCGCATCGCTGCGGTGTCGCCACCGTCGCAGTGGGCTGTCTCGTGAGACGAGGCGCACTTCCCGCAGGTGGGGAGACGGGCATGGCAGATCGCTGGTGGTGCCCGAAGCGCCAGCAGTATCGGCACTGCTGGGGCCCTGGGGTCCACTCTTTTACTGCGGCTCTGATGTAGCCGCAGTAAATTTGGTCAGGCAGGTCAAGCCCCCGGAACCGGAGCCTGACCATCGGATTCGGTCCCGGCTTCTGGGACCTCATCCTCACGACCTCTGTGACCCCTTGGGTCACAAGCTCCTGCAGGAGCACGGCCTCGGTAAGGCCGTTTACGTCGGGGCAGTAGATGTACCCCAGGCAGGAGTTCATCCTGTCTGGGGCAGACACCTCACAGGCCGCGTCCAGAAAGGACGTTAGGCCTATGACCCGCTCTGTCTGCTGGTCAGACAGTGTCTGTACCAGCAGGCCGCCGTTATGGATGGTTTTGGCGAAAGCCACCTCTCCGCAGAGGGTGACCAGCCGTCGGCGGATCGCGAATGGGTTCGCGTGACGGAAGCTCACTCCGTCCAGCCTTTGGATCAGGAGGAGAGCCGGTCCGTCCGGTGGAGAGGTGTCTGGCGGGAGCCAGGCACCGGGGCGGTCAGGGCGTGGCTCCTGATGGGAGCCGGGGGATCGGGGGCGCGCGCCGGTACGGGAGCGGGACCCCTGAGGGGGGTCGGGAGGGTCGGGAGGACGGCGAGAGCCAGGCCCCTGAACGGGGCGGGCGGGGCCCCTGAGGGGGGCTGGGAGGGGGGACTCCTGAGGGGGGTCGGGAGGGTCAGGGGGACGGGAGGACGGCGAGAGCCAGGCCCCTGGACGGGGCGGGCGGGGCCCCTGGGGGGGGGGGGGGGCTGGGAGGGGGGGGGGGGGGACCCCTGAGGGAGGTCGGGAGGGTCGGGGGGAGGAGAGTCCGGCAAGAGCCAGGCCCCTGAACGGGGCGGGCGGGGCCCCTGAGGGGGGCTGGGAGGGGGACCGTCCAGGGGGGCACGCGGTCGCGCGCCGGGAAACCCCGGAGGGGGGTCGGGGGGGTAGCCATCGTCGTGGCTCAGGGATAGGATAGGGGCTAACTGTTTACGTTAACTTGCCACACACGACAGAACGTGTTGGCAACTGCAAATTAACTTCCCAAGACTGGAGGGGACCTAATCCGTGGAGGAGGCCTATTGCCAATACAAAATTTGTATCTAAAGAGTCTACCTACTTAAAAATATCTAAAGTCTACCTATCTAAGGGTCTACAACCCTGCCACACGCACGTGGTCAGGGTTCCGCACCCGGAAGCGGTGGAGGGCTGGAGAAGGCTGGCTGGTAGGCGTCCAAGGTCCGATGTCGATGAAAGGATGCCGCCCGAGGTCGCGCGGCTCCTTGTATACGGCGGCGGCTGCGCCACCGCCACACTGCGCATGCGCGCCGACCCGCCGGCGCCTCAGCCGCGGCCGCAGTCCGGGTCACGGCGCGGCCCGCATGGCAACACCACAATACGCACGAATATAATCGTTCTCCTTACACAGATACCCCATCAGGAGCGGGAGTGTGTACGCTCTGTCCGCTGTCACCAGTTCAGATACACCATCAGGAGCGGGAGTGTGTACGCTCTGTCCGCTGTCACCAGATACACCATCAGGAGCGGTAGTGTGTACGCTCTGTCCGCTGTCACCAGGTACACCATCAGGAGCGGGAGTGTGTACGCTCTGTCCGCTGCCACCAGATACACCATCAGGAGCGGGAGTGTGTACGCTCTGTCCGCTGTCACCAGTTCAGATACACCATCAGGAGCGGGAGTGTGTACGCTCTGTCCGCTGTCACCAGATACACTATCAGGAGCGGGAGTGTGCACGCTCTGTCCGCTGTCACCAGTTCAGATACACCATCAGGAGCGGGAGTGTGTACGCTCTGTCCGCTGTCACCAGTTCAGATACACCATCAGGAGCGGGAGTGTGTACGCTCTGTCCGCTGTCACCAGATACACCATCAGGAGCGGTAGTGTGTACGCTCTGTCCGCTGTCACCAGGTACACCATCAGGAGCGGGAGTGTGTACGCTCTGTCCGCTGCCACCAGATACACCATCAGGAGCGGGAGTGTGTACGCTCTGTCCGCTGTCACCAGTTCAGATACACCATCAGGAGCGGGAGTGTGTACGCTCTGTCCGCTGTCACCAGATACACTATCAGGAGCGGGAGTGTGCACGCTCTGTCCGCTGTCACCAGTTCAGATACACCATCAGGAGCGGGAGTGTGTACGCTCTGTCCGCTGTCACCAGTTCAGATACACCATCAGGAGAAGTAGTGTGTACGCTCTGTCCGCTGTCACCAGATACACCATCAGGAGCGGGAGTGTGTACGCTCTGTCCGCTGTCACCAGATACACCATCAGGAGCGGGAGTGTATACGCTCTGTCCGCTGTCACCAGATACACCATCAGGAGCGGGAGTGTGTACGCTCTGTCCGCTGTCACCAGATACACCATCAGGAGCGGGAGTGTGTACGCTCTGTCCGCTGTCACCAGTTCAGATACACCATCAGGAGCGGGAGTGTGTACGCTCTGTCTGCTGTCACCAGATACACCATCAGGAGCGGGAGTGTGTACGCTCTGTCCGCTGTCACCAGATACACCATCAGGAGCGGGAGTGTGTACGCTCTGTCCGCTGCCACCAGTTCAGATACACCATCAGGAGCGGGAGTGTGTACGCTCTGTCCGCTGTTACCAGTTCAGATACACCATCAGGAGCGGGAGTGTGCACGCTCTGTCCGCTGTCACCAGTTCAGATACACCATCAGGAGCGGGAGTGTGTACCCTCTGCCCGCTGTCACCAGATACACCATCAGGAGCGGGAGTGTGCACGCTCTGTCCGCTGTCACCAGTTCAGATACACCATCAGGAGCGGGAGTGTGTACCCTCTGTCCTCTGTCACCAGATACACCATCAGGAGCGGGAGTGTGCACGCTCTGTCCGCTGTCACCAGATACACCATCAGGAGTGGGAGTGTGTACGCTGTGTCCGCTGTCACCAGATACACCATCAGGAGCGGGAGTGTGTACGCTCTGTCCGCTGTCACCAGTTCAGATACACCATCAGGAGCGGGAGTGTGTACGCTCTGTCCGCTGTCACCAGTTTAGATACACCATCACGAGCGGGATTGTGTACGCCCTGTCCGCTGTCACCAGATACACCATCAGGAGCGGTAGTGTGCACGCTCTGTCCGCTGTCACCAGTTCAGATACACCATCATGAGCGGGAGTGTGTACGCTCTATCCGCTGTCACCAGTTCAGATACACCATCAGGAGCGGGAGTGTGTACGCTCTGTCCGCTGTCACCAGATACACCATCAGGAGCGGGAGTGTGTACGCTCTGTCCGCTGTCACCAGTTCAGATACACCATCAGGAGCGGGAGTGTGCACGCTCTGTCCGCTGTCACCAGATACACCATCAGGAGCGGGAGTGTGTACGCTCTGTCCGCTGTCACCAGTTCAGATACACCATCAGGAGCGGGAGTGTGTACGCTCTGTCCGCTGTCACCAGTTCAGATACACCATCATGAGCGGGAGTGTGTACGCTCTGTCCGCTGTCACCAGCTACACCATCAGGAGCGGGAGTGTGTACGCTCTGTCCGCTGTCACCAGTTCAGATACACCATCAGGAGCGGGAGTGTGTACGCTCTGTCCGCTGTCACCAGATACACCATCAGGAGCGGGAGTGTGCACGCTCTGTCCGCTGTCACCAGATACACCATCAGGAGCGGGAGTGTGTACGCTCTGTCCGCTGTCACCAGTTCAGATACACCATCAGGAGCGGGAGTGTGTTTAACAAATACTTTTTGGTTAGGTGTGCAGATAAAATAATTACTTTTGAAGGATGAGAAAATCCAGCATGGAAAATTATGATTTTCAAAGAGAATGGGAATTTTGACCACATAATATTCAATGCAGGGGTAAAAAAGTTAAAATTTGCTACCAACCGAATTTGACGGAGCCCAATTTTGCTACACCTTTTATCGAACATTCTCATTCTCATCGAAGCTACATTTCTATACATTTCCATTTGTCGATTGCAAATGTTTATATCTGCTAATGCGAAAATTCGCTACACAAAACTGGCAAGCAGTTCAACAGGAGTGGCAACGTCATTTAACCGGTTCTTCTTTTGCGGCTAGACCAGGCGTATCGCTATACCTAAGTACCAATCTACCGACCTCGACACCAAGGTATCGTACCCTCATGGGATAAAACACTTGTTGATTTAATGTAAAAACAGGTTCACCATTTGCAATAGAACAGACGACTATATTTTTCCTTCCAACATCCATCCAGGTGACGTGTCCAATATATACGTGCAAACAAAAAGCTGATTTGCACAAATAAATAATGCAAGACGAATCTTAAACAAGACAAGTACTCAACAAGACAAAATAAATAGCACACGGGAGCAGAATTCAAGTTCTAAACACTGGATGTGGCACACTGGCACACCAAATAAAGTGCACACCACAACCGTTCATCGAATGACATTATACTAATTCCCATTGGGTACCTACTGTTGGCACTGCATCCGTACATCACTATACACTTCATATCACAGATTCATATCACATATATACAGGGGCGCGGTGACACCTTCTACCAAGATGCCTTTTCATAACTTTTCCGATGTCCCTGTGACCTACGGTCAAAAAATTGTCCTTCTGACACCGCTGCCGCACGTGCTCTAATAGCTTGTCAGCGCAGACAGGCTCCGGTCCATTCCAGCGCACACAAAGCTCTTTCGCTGCACTTGCGTGCGACAGTTGGCGGTTCTCGCCGAAGATGTCCTTCACCACACTGCACATGCTCTCCACAACACTCTCGGGAGCTGCCAGCATCCAAATCCGTGCCACCATGTCACTGTATGGCTGCAGGATCGCCTCACTCTGGCCTGTTTTTGCAGCCTCACGTAGAGCTCGGGGTCTGTCAGCTCGTTCGGTAGCTCTCGCATGAATCTGTGAGCCGCTCTGATTTGTGGGAGGCCGACACCAAGCTCCTTTGGCAGGATCTTTTGCTCCTTAAGCGTTTGTACCGCTGTGGGAACAGAACCACTATTACAAAATGTGCTTTGACTTGTACTTAGACACTAGAATGATAGCAGTTGAGTAAGTATAAAATGCAACTTCCTAAATGGTGTGTTCTGCATCCGGATTCCATAACTCTCCCAATTTTTTTTTTGATAATCCCACTGAAAGCGGGTGTCTTTGAAACAGGTGAAAGTGTTTGATATATTTCCTAAACTGACCTCTAAATATTGGCAGTGCAAAAGCTTATGTCAGAAAATAAGTTTTGTATAAAAAAAAAAAATTAAGACGAAGACCAGTTTGAATGGTCCTTGGACAAGCACTGACAATATTACTTCTAGGAAACCCAAAACGATTCAACATTTTACATGACACTCTGATGTGTTGGTATTCACGTCATAACGCTATCAGGATAAACACTAATAAATTAAGATCGCTTAAAATTAAGAATAAATGCGCCAAGAAATGAGAAGTAGCCAAAGACTAGCAAAAAGGAACGCATTTTTATATGTTTGCCTTTTGTTTCTTTAGCTGCTTTTGCAGTGATATATACTTCTTCGAATTGAATGGCCCCGGTAATTTGGGACTTGCCTACCTCGTGCAGCGTAGATCAGGCAATCAGAGTGCTCAACCGCCTGCAGCATTGTGAGAGACCCCAGAGACCCCCGTTATCGTTGCGAACCGTCTCAGTGCTAATCGCCGGTCCACTGTCGGTCATATCAACATCATCACATGTCGGGTGCACGTCTGCAGGCAAATGTTCAGGGGCTACTTTGTTACGCCCAGTTGGGAAAGGCTGCTGCGCCGACTCGGCAGGCACAGGAGCATCTCCAGTACTTGGATGCTCCTCCATGCGTGATGACTGGTGTCTCGCCAGCATCTGAGGAAACGAAAAAGGCAAATGTATAGGTGAAGGTTTCGTGAATAGTGGAACTGAGTAATTGGATCATGGGAATCGCCAGGATTTTTAGGTTCAGGTGGCAAAGTTGTCTGAAGGAAATCAACCCATCCCTACATTAATTTTCTCCTCGAATTTGGGCTACTTCATTTCACCTTCAGAAAAATTAACATAAAAATGGCAACAGGTAGAGAAGATGCAGCAGAACATGTTTGGTTCCTGTTTGGCGATTCGAGGACCTATTGTACTAAAAAAAAACGCAGTTTCCTGGAATTATGTCCTGCTCTGCGGCAAGGAAAGCAAATTGTATTAAACGTCGAATTCTGCGCCTATATTGATTGCCTTCCACGATCTAAATATATTTTCTCCTCCATTTCACACCTTCCTTCCACCCATCCGTCTCGGCAAAGGCTTTCCCCTGCGTCGCCGCCGTCAAGGTCGTCGGTTGCGGCGGCGACCGACGGACCCGGCTCGACGCAGGGACGTAGCTAGGGGGGGGGGGGGGGGGGGGCACGGGAGCCATGCCCCTCCCCCTCTGAGCAAAACAAATTTACACTAAATAAAATTAGATTCTCTGACGACCCGGCTCCCTCCTCCCCCCCCCCTCCGGTCAACAACATATGGTTGAGGAGCTAAATTTGATTCTACCACCGACGTGCCCCACCCCCAATAAAAATCCTGGCTACGCGCCTGGCTCGACGGAGGGTGATTCGGGCCGGTGCCGAGCAGCGGCGCGGGCCGACATTGGGGACGGGGGAGACGGGGTGTCGGCAGATTGATGTCGGTGTGCATGCGCCCATCGCAGCGCTCATGCGCTGAAGAAATAGTTTTGAGTATTTTGCTTATTTCTTGAAAACGGTCCAGGAAGTCGGGAATCAGACGACGGTTACGTAAAATTCGTTCAATTTGGAGTTTTGTCGATGACTTGAGAGTGGCCTCTCTTCATAAATGGCATCACAGGCACTACAAGGACAGTCACTGGCGCGACGAGGTCTGTCAGAAAAATCAAAGTTGTTGAGCGATTTTAGGCTAATTCCGCACTTACAGTTTTCGAGGTAGGCGCTAAATGTGTCCCAAACGTTCCCGTCTCCACGTCAGCACAGTTTTTCACAGTCACGCTGCCTACTTCCGGAAAAATACGAATAATACTATGGAGCGGCCGGGGAGCGCTCCCTAGTCCCTAGCGCAATACAAATAACTGAACACTTACCCAGGCAGCAGAACCACGTAGGAGAACATCCGACTCCGCAGGATGATGTTTCTTTGTGTTTCAGCAGCCGAGGACGATGATAATTTAGGCATGAAAAACTACACTCAGCTCCATCCTTGGTGAGATATTCGCACAAAATCTCCATTCTAGAGTTTGTTAACTTAGCCTTCTTTACTTTACTCATGATAAACAACACAGATCCTTGGAGCACCAAAAATCGATCTTATCGCAACAGAGACACCACCAACCAGCGCGAGACCAAAATGTCAAAGGAGGGCTTTGTCACCATTCGGAAACCTTGAACTTATAGTGATGGGGTACCATACAAAGCAGACTCTGGAAGTCTTTACGCTTCATTGAGTTACATTCATTTGGTTAAATATGGCCTGATAATAACTTTGAAATAATTTTATTAAAAGATATTGGAATATTTTGAAGTACAATTTGATGTCCTTTATTCGTATTATGCGTGATACAAAAATATACAACCTGTATCACTCTCTGTCGATTCATGTTGGCATTTTTTGCTACAAAATTCTCTATCTCTGGTAGGTGTAGATTTCCTTAAAAGGTACGTTTAGTCTCTAGATCTTGCGAGAAACTTGTGATATTTGCCCACTTATGGTGATATTTTTCCCATTTCTCGCTAGCAACATATTACTTTCAAAATATCTCCAGAAAACAGAGATCAACCAGCCGTGAATATACAAAACAGCCCCATAAGTGTACAGGATCTACAACAAACAAAAAGTGACTCATTCAAGCATATACCGCAGTAATGATAGTGCAATTTTTATGTCTTGCCATGGGCCAGTTTTGCTACAAATCTTCGTTTGGTGTAACGCTGAATTGCTACTAACGACGTTGTCGAGTTGGCGTTATTTTTGACCCCTGATTCGATGCGGGAAAATAACTACCCAACTTGCTAATTTTCATCCATTGTTAGATAAAATATGTCACACAAGTCAGGTATAACCTGATTGTTGGTAACTGTCGCGTTTGCGGGCGTAATCAGATGAGTTTTTAGAATTGTGTGAGACTTTTTGGAATTTGCCTCCCAAAAACACCGTTCTGGATCCGCCAATGCCTATGAGAAACATAATTAATTATCACACGGTGACTTGGTCAATATGGTGCAGCAAAACACAACTATGCCTATATAATTCCCAGTTCCAAATTAAATTGGTTCAAGAAAGCATTTTAATTATCTAAACTAACAGCAGGTGTTGGTGGCATCTCTTAGAACTAGGGGCTCCGCCACAGGGGGACGGGGGGACCTCCTCCCCCCCCCCACACACACACTTGGACTTCTAACATTACGCATATGGACTCGACGCATATGGATGGACTCGGATGGAAATACTCGACTTCAGAATGTCTCTGCCCCCCCCCCCCCCACACTTTTGGAACGTGGCGGAGCTCTTGCTTAGAACTACCCTAAGGCAAGCTGACACATACCTGGGTGAAATCAACCTAAAACTTCCCCAAATACCATATCATCAAACAGCAACCAATCAAGTCAGATGTCAACAAGTTGGAAGACCAAGGCCATGGCCCAGCCTGAACCACGCAACTCGAAACGGTACGATAATACCGGAGACCGAATGTTGCCCTACGGTAAATAGAATACTCAACTTTTTGTCTCATCTCAATTCTCATCCTTCTCGCATGGCTGCATAAAACAATGAATAACTTCTTTAAAAAACTAGTTTTCTGGTTTACAAAAAAAATCTGACGTATTCAGAAAAGATCAGCGAACAATCGAATGTTTCATTTAGTGAAAATAATTCGGTTTAGCAGATAATTTAAGAAGGTAGGGTGTGCAGCCCACCCAAATGTTTGCGTTCAAGCCATCCTAGGAGAGGTGCACGGCGATGCAAACAACAGTCCAATATTCTCGAGAATTCGAAGTACTGCGAACGCTATAGATGAGATAATGAATCATTCTTACGTATTCATCAAACTTTCACCCAAACTTATTCCTGTAGTAATTTGAAAACCACGAATTTGTAACAGAAGGTGTTGCACTCAGGTTCGCTTGAAATCGGCCGTCATTGCAAGGCATTCTGAAGGCAATAATTTAAGCAACTAGACACAATGTTGTTTTTTTAAAACTGAAAACTACTGTATAGGCTCGGAAAACGATGAAGAATTTCCTGGAGTGGTATTTATTTTGCTACGACTCGTAATGAACATAATATTGAAGAGTTTAGTTGGGTGGCATTTGGGTGGCATTTGGGTGGCATTTGGGTGGCGTTGGGTGGATTTTCTCATCCTTCGGAGGAGTTTTGTTGCGGGATGATTTTATAGAGACATATGATGCGCAACTGTTTCGAAACAATATACAATGTGGTGTGTCTGCTGCCGTAATGATAAATGTATCTGGGATGCTCTGGGAGGGATGTAATGCTTCTAGACTTAATTTCAGTTGGTTATGGCAGATAGGTGCCTTGCCAGGTTACTGTCAATTTTATTGTCTGGCTTGTTTGATCTTGGTCCAAGAGAGAAGCCAGACAGTGTTGTATCGGTATTGAAATGCTAAGCATCATTGCTTTCTTTCCATGGGTGTCGTTTTCTATAGGCCTGGTGGTGCCAGGGCCCTACCAATAATCTCACATTTTAACATTAGGCCTATGGCGTTGCATGGTAAGAATGACCTTAAAATCTATCAAGTTAGCATTTAGCATAAAGTTAGCCTACCAATGATTTTCAGGACACAGTGCCCCTGTTTCTTTCCTTCCAGCCCAGGTAGTAAACCATTTCAATTCCATGACTTTCAGGTAGTATTGATTCAATGGCTCATTACCTAGATGAATACTGAAATATATGCAGCCTGAAGTGTCCCTCGCCCTTTCTCTCTGTGAAACTTCACTCCACACTTTGCAGGTGTTTGCTCGCAGCTGAGCTAAACATTGAAATACAAGTCACAGTCTGTTTATTTACAGCATCATATCCACAGTAGCACTTAATCATTATGAATGTCAATTAATATCTATCATCATTTTGCAATTCAGAGATGATGCAATTGCAATTCATGTAGCCTTTGCTGTCGGAGCGCCCTTAAACTCCAATTATCATCAATTCAGAAATGTGGTCATTGTCATTAACAGGGCATGTGCATGGTTCAGCATGATCATTTGTAGGATGTTTATCTTTAGTTCCGTGTGATGCGGGATCCAGGATGGTGATTAATGGATAGCTTGCATGTGGATTTGGACAGTATCTTCTGAAACAAAGCTGTTTTCTAGGTCAAAGAAGTTATGCTTTGAACCTCCGGCAGAACATTTAACCAACACAAAAATAGCAATGATTGATGAGAAAAATGAGATGAGAAAAAAGACAAAACAATAATTTAAAGATGAGGAAATAATTTTTGATAGGTGGTATTTTCCACCCATTTTTACGAAAATTTAAACACTGGGAACGGGAGTGTGTACGCTCTGTCCGCTGTCACCAGATACACCATCAGGAGCGGGAGTGTGTACGCTCTGTCCGCTGTCACCAGTTCAGATACACCATCAGGAGCGGGAGTGTGTACGCTCTGTCCGCTGTCACCAGATACACCATCAGGAGCGGGAGTGTGTACGCTCTGTCCGCTGTCACCAGTTCAGATACACCATCAGGAGCGGGAGTGTGTACGCTCTGTCCGCTGTCACCAGTTCAGATACACCATTAGGAGCGGTAGAGTGTACGCTCTGTCCGGTGTCACCAGATACACCATCAGGAGCGGGAGTGTACACTCTGTCCGCTGTCACCAGATACACCATCAGGAGCGGGAGTGTGTACGCTCTGTCCGCTGTCACCAGATACACCATCATGAGCGGGAGTGTGTACGCTCTGTCCGCTGTCACCAGATACACCATCAGGAGCGGGAGTGTGTACGCTCTGTCCGCTGTCACCAGTTCAGATACACCATCAGGAGCGGGAGTGTGTACGCTCTGTCCGCTGTCACCAGATACACCATCAGGAGCGGGAGTGTGTACGCTCTGTCCGCTGTCACCAGATACACCATCAGGAGCGGGAGTGTGTACGCTCTGTCCGCTGTCACCAGTTCAGATACACCATCAGGAGCGGGAGTGTGTACGCTCTGTCCGCTGTCACCAGTTCAGATACACCATCAGGAGCGGTAGTGTGTACGCTCTGTCCGCTGTCACCAGATACACCATCAGGAGCGGGAGTGTGTACGCTCTGTCCGCTGTCACCAGATACACCATCAGGAGCGGGAGTGTGTACGCTCTGTCCGCTGTCACCAGATACACCATCATGAGCGGGAGTGTGTACGCTCTGTCCGCTGTCACCAGATACACCATCAGGAGCGGGAGTGTGTACGCTCTGTCCGCTGTCACCAGTTCAGATACACCATCAGGAGCGGGAGTGTGTACGCTCTGTCCGCTGTCACCAGATACACCATCAGGAGCGGGAGTGTGTACGCTCTGTCCGCTGTCACCAGATGCACCATCAGGAGCGGGAGTGTGTACGCTCTGTCCGCTGCCACCAGTTCAGATACACCATCAGGAGCGGGAGTGTGTACGCTCTGTCCGCTGTTACCAGTTCAGATACACCATCAGGAGCGGGAGTGTGCACGCTCTGTCCGCTGTCACCAGTTCAGATACACCATCAGGAGCGGGAGTGTGTACCCTCTGCCCGCTGTCACCAGATACACCATCAGGAGCGGGAGTGTGCACGCTCTGTCCGCTGTCACCAGTTCAGATACACCATCAGGAGCGGGAGTGTGTACCCTCTGTCCTCTGTCACCAGATACACCATCAGGAGCGGGAGTGTGCACGCTCTGTCCGCTGTCACCAGATACACCATCAGGAGTGGGAGTGTGTACGCTGTGTCCACTGTCACCAGATACACCATCAGGAGCGGGAGTGTGTACGCTCTGTCCGCTGTCACCAGTTCAGATACACCATCAGGAGCGGGAGTGTGTACGCTCTGTCCGCTGTCACCAGTTCAGATACACCATCAGGAGCGGGAGTGTGTACGCTCTGTCCGCTGTCACCAGATACACCATCAGGAGCGGTAGTGTGCACGCTCTGTCCGCTGTCACCAGTTCAGATACACCATCATGAGCGGGAGTGTGTACGCTCTGTCCGCTGTCACCAGTTCAGATACACCATCAGGAGCGGGAGTGTGTACGCTCTGTCCGCTGTCACCAGATACACCATCAGGAGCGGGAGTGTGTACGCTCTGTCCGCTGTCATACACCATCAGGAGCGGGAGTGTGCACGCTCTGTCCGCTGTCACCAGATACACCATCAGGAGCGGGAGTGTGTACGCTCTGTCCGCTGTCACCAGTTCAGATACACCATCAGGAGCGGGAGTGTGTACGCTCTGTCCGCTGTCACCAGTTCAGATACACCATCAGGAGCGGGAGTGTGTACGCTCTGTCCGCTGTCACCAGCTACACCATCAGGAGCGGGAGTGTGTACGCTCTGTCCGCTGTCACCAGTTCAGATACACCATCAGGAGCGGGAGTGTGTACGCTCTGTCCGCTGTCACCAGATACACCATCAGGAGCGGGAGTGTGCACGCTCTGTCCGCTGTCACCAGATACACCATCAGGAGCGGGAGTGTGTACGCTCTGTCCGCTGTCACCAGTTCAGATACACCATCAGGAGCGGGAGTGTGTTTAACAAATACTTTTTGGTTAGGTGTGCAGATAAAATAATTACTTTTGAAGGATGAGAAAATCCAGCATGGAAAATTATGATTTTCAAAGAGAATGGGAATTTTGACCACATAATATTCAATGCGGGAAAATAACTACCCAACTTGCTAATTTTCATCCATTGTTAGATAAAATATGTCACACAAGTCAGGTATAACCTGATTGTTGGTAACTGTCGCGTTTGCGGGCGTAATCAGATGAGTTTTTAGAATTGTGTGAGACTTTTTGGAATTTGCCTCCCCAAAAACACCGTTCTGGATCCGCCAATGCCTATGAGAAACATAATTAATTATCACACGGTGACTTGGTCAATATGGTGCAGCAAAACAAAACTATGCCTATATAATTCCCAGTTCCAAATTAAATTGGTTCAAGAAAGCATTTTAATTATCTAAACTAACAGCGGGTGTTGGTGGCATCTCTTAGAACTAGGGGCTCCGCCACAGGGGGACGGGGGGACCCCTCCCCCCCCCACACACACACACTTGGACTTCTAACATTACGCATATGGACTCGACGCATATGGATGGACTCGGATGGATATACTCGACTTCAGAATGTCTCTGCCCCCCCCCCCCCACTTTTGGAACGTGGCGGAGCTCTTGCTTAGAACTACCCTAAGGCAAGCTGACACATACCTGGGTGAAATCAACCTAAAACTTCCCCAAATACCATATCATCAAACAGCAACCAACCAAGTCAGATGTCAACAAGTTGGAAAACCAAGGCCATGGCCCAGCCTGAACCACGCAACTCGAAACGGTACGATAATACCGGAGACCGAATGTTGCCCTACGGTAAATAGAATACTCAACTTTTTGTCTCATCTCAATTCTCATCCTTCTCGCATGGCTGCATAAAACAATGAATAACTTCTTTAAAAAACTAGTTTTCTGGTTTACAAAAAAAATCTGACGTATTCAGAAAAGATCAGCGAACAATCGAATGTTTCATTTAGTGAAAATAATTCGGTTTAGCAGATAATTTAAGAAGGTAGGGTGTGCAGCCCACCCAAATGTTTGCGTTCAAGCCATCCTAGGAGAGGTGCACGGCGATGCAAACAACAGTCCAATATTCTCGAGAATTCGAAGTACTGCGAACGCTATAGATGAGATAATGAATCATTCTTACGTATTCATCAAACTTTCACCCAAACTTATTCCTGTAGTAATTTGAAAACCACGAATTTGTAACAGAAGGTGTTGCACTCAGGTTCGCTTGAAATCGGCCGTCATTGCAAGGCATTCTGAAGGCAATAATTTAAGCAACTAGACACAATGTTTTTTTTTTAAACTGAAAACTACTGTATAGGCTCGGAAAACGATGAAGAATTTCCTGGAGTGGTATTTATTTTGCTACGACTCGTAATGAACATAATATTGAAGAGTTTAGTTGGGTGGCATTTGGGTGGCATTTGGGTGGCGTTGGGTGGATTTTCTCATCCTTCGGAGGAGTTTTGTTGCGGGATGATTTTATAGACATATGATGCGCAACTGTTTCGAAACAATATACAATGTGGTGTGTCTGCTGCCGTAATGATAAATGTATCTGGGTTGCTCTGGGAGGGATGTAATGCTTCTAGACTTAATTTCAGTTGGTTATGGCAGATAGGTGCCTTGCCAGGTTACTGTCAATTTTATTGTCTGGCTTGTTTGATCTTGGTCCAAGAGAGAAGCCAGACAGTGTTGTATCGGTATTGAAATGCTAAGCATCATTGCTTTCTTTCCATGGGTGTCGTTTTCTATAGGCCTGGTGGTGCCAGGGCCCTACCAATAATCTCACATTTTAACATTAGGCCTATGGCGTTGCATGGTAAGAATGACCTTAAAATCTATCAAGTTAGCATTTAGCATAAAGTTAGCCTACCAATGATTTTCAGGACACAGTGCCCCTGTTTCTTTCCTTCCAGCCCAGGTAGTAAACCATTTCAATTTCATGACTTTCAGGTAGTATTGATTCAATGGCTCATTACCTAGATGAATACTGAAATATATGCAGCCTGAAGTGTCCCTCGCTCTTTCTCTCTATGAAACTTCACTCCACACTTTGCAGGTGTTTGCTCGCAGCTGAGCTAAACATTGAAATACAAGTCACAGTCTGTTTATTTACAGCATCATATCCACAGTAGCACTTAATCATTATGAATGTCAATTAATATCTATCATCATTTTGCAATTCAGAGATGATGCAATTGCAATTCATGTAGCCTTTGTTGTCGGAGCGCCCTCAAACTCCAATTATCATCAATTCAGAGATGTGGTCATTGCCATTAACAGGGCATGTGCATGGTTCAGCATGATCATTTGTATGATGTTTATCTTTAGTTCCGTGTGATGCGGGATCCAGGATGGTGATTAATGGATAGCTTGCATGTGGATTTGGACAGTATCTTCTGAAACAAAGCTGTTTTCTAGGTCAAAGAAGTTATGCTTTGAACCTCCGGCAGAACATTTAACCAACACAAAAATAGCAATGATTGATGAGAAAAATGAGATGAGAAAAAAGACAAAACAATAATTTAAAGATGAGGAAATAATTTTTGATAGGTGGTATTTTCCACCCATTTTTACGAAAATTTAAACACTGGGAGCGGGAGTGTGTACGCTCTGTCCGCTGTCACCAGATACACCATCAGGAGCGGGAGTGTGTACGCTCTGTCCGCTGTCACCAGTTCAGATACACCATCAGGAGCGGGAGTGTGTACGCTCTGTCCGCTGTCACCAGATACACCATCAGGAGTGGGAGTGTGTACGCTCTGTCCGCTGTCACCAGTTCAGATACACCATCAGGAGCGGGAGTGTGAACGCTCTGTCCGCTGTCACCAGATACACCATCAGGAGCGGGAGTGTGTACGCTCTGTCCGCTGTCACCAGTTCAGATACACCATCAAGAGCGGGAGTGTGCACGCTCTGTCCGCTGTCACCAGTTCAGATACACCATCAGGAGCGGGAGTGTGTACGCTCTGTCCGCTGTCACCAGTTCAGATACACCATCAGGAGCGGGAGTGTGCACGTTCTGTCCGCTGTCACCAGTTCAGATACACCATCAGGAGCGGGAGTGTGCACGCTCTGTCCGCTGTCACCAGTTCAGATACACCCATCAGGATCGGGAGTGTGTACCCTCTGTCCGCTGTCACCAGATACACCATCAGGAGCGGGAGTGTGCACGCTCTGTCCGCTGTCACCAGTTCAGATACACCATCAGGAGCGGGAGTGTGCACCCTCTGTCCTCTGTCACCAGATACACCATCAGGAGCGGGAGTGTGCACGCTCTGTCCGCTGTCACCAGATACACCATCAGGAGTGGGAGTGTGTATGCTCTGTCCGCTATCACCAGATACACCATCAGGAGCGGGAGTGTGTACGCTCTGTCCGCTGTCACCAGTTCAGATACACCATCAGGAGCGGGAGTGTGTACGCTCTGTCCGCTGTCACCAGTTCAGATACACCATCAGGAGCGGGAGTGTGCACGCTCTGTCCGCTCAATCAGGAGCGGGAGTGTGTACGCTCTGTCCGCTGTCACCAGATACACCATCAGGAGCGGGAATGTGCACGCTCTGTCGCTGTCACCAGATACACCATCAGGAGCGGGAGTGTGTACGCTCTGTCCGCTGTCACCAGTTCAGATACACCATCAGGAGCGGGAGTGTGTACGCTCTGTCCGCTGTCACCAGATACACCATCAGGAGCGGGAGTGTGTACGCTCTGTCCGCTGTCACCAGTTCAGATACACCATCGTGAGCGGGAGTGTGTACGCTCTGTCCGCTGTCACCAGATACACCATCAGGAGCGGGAGTGTGTACGCTCTGTCCGCTGTCACCAGATACACCATCAGGAGCGGTAGTGTGTACGCTCTGTCTGCTGTCACCAGATACACCATCAGGAGTGGGAGTGTGTACGCTCTGTCCGCTGTCACCAGTTCAGATACACCATCAGGAGCGGGAGTGTGTACGCTCTGTCCGCTGTCACCAGATACACCATCAGGAGCGGTAGTGTGCACGCTCTGTCCGCTGTTACCAGTTCAGATACACCATCAGGAGCGGAAGTGTGTACGCTCTGTCCGCTGTCACCAGATACACCATCAGGAGCGGGAATGTGCACGCTCTGTCGCTGTCACCAGTTCAGATACACCATCAGGAGCGGGAGTGTGTACGCTCTGTCCACTGTCACCAGATACACCATCAGGAGCGGGAGTGTGTACGCTCTGTCCGCTGTCACCAGATACACCATCAGGAGCGGGAGTGTGTACGCTCTGTCCGCTGTCACCAGTTCAGATACACCATCAGGAGCGGGAGTGTGCACGCTCTGTCCGCTGTCACCAGTTCAGATACACCATCAGGAGCGGGAGTGTGCACGCTCTGTCCACTGTCACCAGATACACCATCAGGAGCGGGAGTGTGTACGCTCTGTCCGCTGTCACCAGATACACCATCAGGAGTGGGAGTGTGTACGCTCTGTCCGCTGTCACCAGATACACCATCAGGAGCGGGAGTGTGTACGCTCTGTCCGCTGTCACCAGATACACCATCAGGAGCGGGAGTGTGCACGCTCTGTCCGCTGTCACCAGATACACCATCAGGAGCGGGAGTGTGCACGCTCTGTCGCTGTCACCAGATACACCATCAGGAGCGGGAGTGTGTACGCTCTGTCCGCTGTCACCAGATACACCATCATCAGGAGCGGGAGTGTGTACGCTCTGTCGCTGTCACCAGATACACCATCAGGAGCGGGAGTGTGTACGCTCTGTCCGCTGTCACCAGTTCAGATTCACCATCAGGAGCGGGAGTGTGTACGCTCTGTCCGCTGTCACCAGTTCAGATACACCATCAGGAGCGGGAGTATGTACGCTCTGTCCGCTGTCACCAGATACACCATCAGGAGCGGGAGTGTGTACGCTCTGTCCGCTGTCACCAGATACACCATCAGGAGCGGGAGTATGTACCCTCTGTCCTCTGTCACCAGATACACCATCAGGAGCGGGAGTGTGTACGCTCTGTCCGCTGTCACCAGATACACCATCAGGAGCGGGAGTATGTACCCTCTGTCCTCTGTCACCAGATACACCATCAGGAGCGGGAGTGTGTACGCTCTGTCCGCTGTCACCAGATACACCATCAGGAGCGGGAGTGTGTACGCTCTGTCCACTGTCACCAGTTCAGATACACCATCAGGAGCGGGAGTGTGTACGCTCTGTCCGCTGTCACCAGATACACCATCAGGAGCGGGAGTGTGTACGCTCTGTCCGCTGTCACCAGTTCAGATACACCATCGTGAGCGGGAGTGTGTACGCTCTGTCTGCTGTCACCAGATACACCATCAGGAGCGGGAGTGTGTACGCTCTATCCGCTGTCACCAGATACACCATCAGGAGCGGTAGTGTGTACGCTCTGTCTGCTGTCACCAGATACACCATAAGGAGCGGGAATGTCCACGCTCTGTCGCTGTCACCAGATACACCATCAGGAGTGGGAGTGTGTACGCTCTGTCCGCTGTCACCAGTTCAGATACACCATCAGGAGCGGGAGTGTGTACGCTCTGTCCGCTGTCACCAGATACACCATCAGGAGCGGTAGTGTGCACGCTCTGTCCGCTGTTACCAGTTCAGATACACCATCAGGAGCTGAAGTGTGTACGCTCTGTCCGCTGTCACCAGATACACCATCAGGAGCGGGAATGTGCACGCTCTGTCGCTGTCACCAGATACACCATCAGGAGCGGGAGTGTGCACGCTCTGTCCGCTGTTACCAGTTCAGATACACCATCAGGAGCTGAAGTGTGTACGCTCTGTCTGCTGTCACCAGATACACCATCAGGAGCGGGAGTGTGTACGCTCTATCCGCTGTCACCAGATACACCATCAGGAGCGGTAGTGTGTACGCTCTGTCTGCTGTCACCAGATACACCATAAGGAGCGGGAATGTCCACGCTCTGTCGCTGTCACCAGATACACCATCAGGAGTGGGAGTGTGTACGCTCTGTCCGCTGTCACCAGTTCAGATACACCAGTCAGGAGCGGGAGTGTGTACGCTCTGTCCGCTGTCACAGTTCAGATACACATCAGGAGCGGGAGTGTGCACGCTCTGTCCGCTCAATCAGGAGCGAGGATGATCGTGTACGCTCTGTCCGCTGTCCACCAGATACACCATCAGGAGCGGGAATGTGCGACGCTCTGTCGCTGTCACCAGATACACCATCAGGAGCGGGAGTGTGTACGCTCTGTCCACTGCCACCAGGTTCAGATACACCATCAGGAGCGGGAGTGTGTACGCTCTGTCCGCTGTCACCAGATACACCATCAGGAGCGGAGTGTGTACGCTCTGTCGCTGTCACCAGTTCAGATACACCATCGTGAGCGGGAGTTGTGTACGCTCTGTCTGCTGTCACAGATACACCATCAGGAGGCGGGAGTGTGTACGCTCTATCCGCTGTCACCAGATACACCATCAGGAGCGGTAGTGTGTACGCTCTGTCTGCTGTCACCAGATACACCATAAGGAGCGGGAATGTCCACGCTCTGTCGCTGTCACCAGATACACCATCAGGAGTGGGTAGTGTGTACGCTCTGTCCGCTGTCACCAGTTCAGATACACCATCAGGAGCGGGAGTGTGTACGCTCTGTCCGCTGTCACTAGATACACCATCAGGAGCGGTAGTGTGCACGCTCTGTCCGCTGTTACCAGTTCAGATACACCATCAGGAGCTGAAGGTGTGTACGCTCTGTCCGCTGTCACCAGATACACCATCAGGAGCGGGAATGTGCACGCTCTGTCGCTGTCACCAGTTCAGATACACCATCAGGAGCGGGAGTGTGTACGCTCTGTCCACTGTCACCAGATACACCATCAGGAGCGGGAGTGTGTACGCTCTGTCCGCTGTCACCAGATACACCATCAGGAGCGGGAGTGTGTACGCTCTGTCCGCTGTCACTCCTTCCCTCACTCCCTCACTCCCTCACTCCCTCACTCCCTCACTCCCTCACTCCCTCAACTCACTCCCTCACTCCCTCACTCCCTCACTCACTCCCTCACTCCCTCATTCCCTCACTCCCTCCCTCCCTCCCTCCCCCCTCCCTCCCTCCTCCTCCTCCATCCTCCCTCCCTCCCTCCCTCCCTCCCTCCCTCCCTCCCTCCCTCCCTCCCTCCCTCCCTCCCTCCCTCCTCCTCCCTCCCTCCATCTCCCCTACCTCCTCCCTCCCTCCCTCCCTCCTCCTCCCTCCCTCACTCCCTCTCACTCCCTCACTCCCTCACTCCCTCACTCCCTCCATTCCCTCCATCCCTCCATCCCTCCATCCCTCCATCCCTCCCTCCCTTCCTCCCTCCCTCCCTCCCTCCCTCCCTCCCTCCCTCCCTCCTCCCTCCCTTCCTTCCCTCCCTCCCTCCCTCCCTC